>JAHWFP010177303.1:14571-34965 GCA_023313725.1 Lithobius niger
TCATCTGTTTGAGCATTACTCCTACAGCAATGAGAAGTGTCAAGGTTCATCCGTACTTTACTGCAGGAATTTCTGCTTCTAAAACGTACAGTAATGTTCAAAATTATAACGTTTCAATATTGTTCAAGCATTATGCCTACAGTAACAAAAAGTACCGACGTATTTCTGCTGCTAAAACGTCCATTCACATTCGGAGTTGAGCTGTCTCATCTGTTCGAACATTATCCATAAAATAATAAATAGTGCCGAATTTTAGCAATATCTTTACCGCAGGTATATCTGTTTCTAAAAATTCCAACGATGTTCACAATTAAGCCGGTTCATCAAGCATTACACCTACTTTAATAAAAAATGCAGAGGTTTGGCTTAGCTTTACTGCAAAACTTTGTCATGTTGATGTTGAGGCTAAATCCCAATACGACAGAAATCTTTGAAGTTGTAGAAAATGTAAGGGGAAGGTACAGGGATAAAGAAAAACTAAAAGCTAAAGGATGAGCGTCTACCATTCATAGGGAAAGATGCGTCAATAACATTGTTTTTATGATATTGACTAGTAACTAGTAACGCTGGCTCCATGTTAAAACCCATAGACTCATTGGGGATAGCTAGTAAACAATTGGGAAGGCCTACACAGCTGAAAGTTTACGCACGAATGCGTGGTGATCTGAGCATTGTCCTTCGTTGGTTTGGGGTTTGTAGGGGTCAGGATAAATGCGTGGGAGGTTTTTGAAGTTAGGAACCACGAAATTTAAATTTCGTTTCTTTTCCATGTTGCAACGAAAGATTTCAAGCAACAATGGCTTGGGCAATCAACCCTGGTACTTAAGTTTATTGTAATAGCCTGGATGAACTAAAAGCTGAACTGTAACGAAGGACAAAATAATCAGTCGTTCACGTTGTTGTAGATTTCTTAAGACTAAAGGGCTGCACGTTACATGACGGCTACGAAACAATACCCTGCGCTTTGCGGTCAGATGTGTTAGTAACAGTGAACGTCAGGGATTTATGCATGACAAAATGTAAACTAAGAAAGCTTACAAAAAATTTGCAATTTGGCTGATGTAACGGATAATTATTTTAGACCTAAAATTCCTCCTGAATAAAGGTAGAGATAACAATAAGACAGTGAGACCTTTTGTACGTTCTCAGTCATAAGTTACATATATCTATTTACTGTAAGCTATAAAAGCGTACCTTATCATGTCGACAATAAGTCCCAGTGCATCCGAAATCTTTGCATCTTGTGACAATTGTAAGAGGAGGGTGTAAAGATAAACAAAAAAGCTTCTGGGGATGGGCTGATTGAGTGAGCGAAGTGGACGAAAATCTCATTATTTAGCGAGAGCGTGAAAAAATGGAATTGAAGAAACTTATGTATGTGAATCATGGCAAGACAATAAACCAAACCGTGTCAATTTGGCTGATGTAACAGCTAATTGGACAACGGAAAATGGAAATATTATCAATCTGACAATTTATAGACCTCAAACTCCTTCAAAAAAAAAATCGAGATAAAGATAAGAAGGTCTGTCGTTTTGTACGTTCAGTCCTATGAAAGTTGTGACATCCACCCAAAACCAAAACTGGTATAAAAGATGCCGCCAAATTTCCAAAAAGGATCGGCCTTTGAAGGTAGTGATATCATTCAACCAGTGAAAGGCCGCCAAGCTTAATCCTATTAGCCAACTTAATTGCACCGAATAATACTTTGAACGTTAAATGAAAACTAGAAGATTGCTGCCGCGTAGCAATGTTTTAGTTTTCATTTAGCTTTCGAACTATTAGTTGGTACTGATTAACTTGGGTAATAGAAATAACCTTGGCGGTCTTTCATTGGTTGAATGATATCAGTACCTTCAAAGGCCGACCCTTTTTGGAAACCTGGCGGATTCTTTTACACCAGTTTCGGTTTTGGGTGGATATTAACTTTTACATGGCTGACCTTGCCTGAGTAGACTGCAGGGAGGCCACGCTGTAGTCCTATAGGCATTTCTTCTTGAAATAAGGGAAAAGTTATGGCTTTCCTAACGAAAATTTAAAGCTAGCTTTAACTTTCTTTGCAGTGGTTCTTTTTTTTTTTTAGATGCAGCCATTTGAGAATTATTTGCCTGTTTACGTTTTCGAGAATTGTGTGTGGCTGTACTGTTTTGATCCTTCTGGGGTTTAACCGATTTTACTAATTTTATAACACTTCTAATGTTTCACCTTTAGTATCCTAAAATGTATCATGATTAATTTTTTGGATTTCAGTCCAATCGTCCTTTGACTGCACATTTGATAAGAACAATTTGTGCAGCTGGTCCACTATGGACACTGAATACATTAAATGGGTGGTACAAAAAGGACCTTCACGCAATCCACTTTCTGGACCTCGTCACGATCACACAAAAGGCAACAGTAAGTATGCATTTCTATTAGAACTCAACCCACTGGCCTTTTTAGGAAAATAAAAAGATAATGCTGTTTTAAACCATCTTGTATAGTAAACTTGCAATTAAAGGGATATACCTCCCAGCGCCATTTTTCCCGATCCACTACATCAAGTTCGGCCCCAAAGGTATATTTACTTACCGTTAGTCTTTCCCTTGCTAAAAAACCCGTTTTAAAATGTGGTGTCTAGGAGATTTTCTGTTGAATATTGTTAACTGTATTTAAGAACGACCCGTCACTATATGATGCATTGCACGCGTCCAATAATCATGACGTTTCATCTCTCTGTGTGTCCATCTACTAATTTTGTAATAATTACGATGAGATCTAAAATCAAATAAACTAATGCGGTAAAAATTAAAATTAATTATTCCAATAGATCGCCGAAGCAAAATTGTAAGACACTAGCCTAGAAAATTATAAGTTGTGATTTTAAAATACGAGAATCATTCCGGTTTGTGACGACACAATCTTTGACTTGATTCTGTCTCGTGTACTATTCCCAAAGCCAACCGAGACAGGAGCTATACGAGGAATGCAGCTACCACCCCAGCCGACCTTGTCGCTGTAATTGCTCGGATGACGATCTGCGCGTAGCTGTAATTTGGCACACGGAATGTTATAAGGCAGGCCGGATGTCCCTTTAAAGGCTGAAATCGGACATTTATTCTTTGGGCACTCAGCTCGCTGGCTTTTTTTCAGGAAAACAAAAAAAAATGCAAATGACGTACACTACCATGCAGTAAACTTGTAATTAAAGGCTGAAATCACACATTTATGCTTTTAGCACCTATTGCATTTTTTTTAAGGATAAATAAAAAAAATTCGGGTTGCGGTTACGGGTTGGGGGTTACGCCATTCCGGTTGCGTTTGCAACAAACCTATACTATTATTTTATTATTTATATTAAAAGATGTGACTGTCGTACACTCCCTTGCAGTACACTTGTAATCAAAGGTTGAAATCGTACATTTATTCTTTTACCAATCATACCACAGGCGTTTGTTTTAGGAAAACTAGGAAAAAATAACGCAACTGTCATACATTACCTTGAAGTAAACTTGTAATTAGCGGTTAAAATTGTGCATTTATTCTTCTACCATTTCACACAATAGCTTTTTTTAGGATAAAAATGTGGCTTTTGTACTACTTTATGTTACATTAGCAATCTAAAGGGGGGGGGGGATTGAGGCTTAATGGCGCGTCGACAACTTGGTCATTAGCGCCAACCTCAGTCACAGTTCAGTGGTCCGGGTTGCCACTGCACCACACATTACAGAGATGTTATTCAAACCCCTAATCTAAATCTTGTCATACATCTGTACCTCCTGCAAAAATTGAAAAACACCGGACAGGAGGACAGACTTATCGCCCAACTGACGCGCAATGTCATGCGGAAGATGGAACCGATGGATGCTTTGGATGGAGCAATCAAAAGTGCTAAAACTTTAGCACAAACATAAACTAGTGAAACAAGTAAACTGATTTGCTAAAACCAACTAGGTTACATTTATAAGACCTGATGGGAAACAGTAATACAATTTAATACCTCACTTCCAACACAAATTAGGAGGCGATTTCCAAAAAGTACTATATCCGTTTCAGCAAATTTTGAGAAAAACGGAAAAAAACTGTTTTAGCATACAAAACACAGCTTTTTGAATTTTGTAAATTCTCTCTAAAGTTTATAAAGTAACTAGCAGAGGTTTACCTCACAATAATGCGCTTATTTGATTCAAGTTTTTATAAATATAAATAAATAAATAAATAAATTTGTTGCAAACGCAACCGGAATGGCAAAGACCTGTCGATCACTAACAGCCATTCGAAATTAAAACTAAAAGTCATAGATTACAAAAGTTTAAAATGAAGACAAATGGCGCGACAGTAGAGGTAGGGTTGATGGAATTTGGTTGGGGTCACGAATGCCTTACCACCAAGGTTAGACCTACCAGGGACACAATGGTCCCCGATGGCATCGCCAAACGTGAGGGACAAGTGAGGGGAAACGCCGGGAGTCATTATCACTAATTCTTATATTACAATAAAATAAAGTAAAGCAAAGCTTGGCCAAGACCAATTGGCATTCCTAATGCATAAAAAAAAAAAAAATGAAAAAATGATAACGGTTTTAAAGTTGGATATGGTACCTTTTAGTGGCATAAAATTGGATTTAGTACACTTTGGAAGAAAATAGTGGATTTGGTACCAATCCGGAAGTCCTATGTACCATGAGTATAAGCAAGAATTTAGTGATTACGTATTTTTTATTGGTCGACTATACAAATCATCTGCAAACAGTACTCTCTTAAAAACTCACG
Source organism: Lithobius niger (assembly GCA_023313725.1). Classification (NCBI taxonomy): domain Eukaryota; kingdom Metazoa; phylum Arthropoda; class Chilopoda; order Lithobiomorpha; family Lithobiidae; genus Lithobius; species Lithobius niger. Next base: position 19,323 of record JAHWFP010177303.1, read on the forward strand.
TAATATGAAAGGATATTATTATTTCAGAACAATGCATGTATTTTTGGCATGCATCACTTACTATTACTTGAACATTGCTTTTGAATACTGCATATCCAGTAGTTTCATTACGAACAAGTACCGTACACTTGCAGCAGCACTTTCATGAATGACAGCAGAGGCACCAGTGTATTGAAGCATTAATATTATTTTTAAAAGGGTAGATAGTCGGAAGAAAGGAACACATCTAAATTTGATGAGTTTTTTTCATAACGAGTTGTACTCCCAAACGTGCACTCTAATCTGAAGTTCCCGTCCGATCATGCCAGACTGGGCGCTGCCATTTTGGATCGCCTGATTGGCAAAAACAATAAGACGTGACGAGCTGCGGTTGGCCGAATGATGCGGTACGTTTTGACTGCTAACGGAGCTGGATTTGGTACCTAATGGAAAGCAACACGATTTTTGAATGTCGACTGCAAGGATGTGGTACATTTTGGAAGCTTCATTTCTGGATATGGTACATCTTTTAGGACTATTCTGCCGATTTTCACCATTAACTCAATTTTTTCAAAAATTGGATTTGGTACCTTTTGGAATTCGTCTCCTCAAATAATATGTTGGAGTGCATAGTAGTTTAAAGACATTAATATATACGGGAAAGATAAAATGCACAGTATTAATTTTACATCTTTCAGAAGTTAATATGATTATTTTGTAGTTAAGTGATTACGTAGCCTATGTCTAAAAATGTATAACGTGAGTAACAATAATAGGATTCAATAAAAGTAGGTAACTCAACGACAGCAATGTATACGTTTCATGTTGGTCTTTTTTGTCAAAGGGGATGTATTGTGTATCCATAATTCATACAACTATATATTTGTATGTACTTCTACCAAAGAAACGGTTTCATTCATTGCACGTCAGGTCATGTTCAGACTCCCAAGTGGAAGCAGCCTTGGATTCAATATTTATTGTACCTATTTATGATGGCAGCATCGGAAATACTGCTACCGTACTACTACTGTTTTTCAGAATTTTTTTGGTTCTACAGAGTTTTAAAATCCCAAAGCTGATTTGTGTTAATTTACTTTCAGATTCTGGTTACTACATTATCATGATACCAAATACTAATACACTGCCGTACACTGCCAAACTCGTATCTGAAGAAATTCCCGCAAACAAGATGAAGTGCCTTTCTTTTTATTATTACATGTGGGGAAAAGACGTTACCCAATTAACCGTGAACGTCATGGTAAGTTTCATGACCTATATTGTTTAATGACTTTTACGGTTGATTACAAGCCTGTGTGCTGTAGGTAAGAGCAAATAGCAAGTTGTCACAGGAAACTACCATCGTGTTTGTTAGCACCCGAAATGTAAGATTATTATTATTATTAATTGATAGCCAACTGGGCCAGTGGCCGGCTGGTGGCCAGTCGGTGGTTACGTGGCCTCTGTTGTAAAGCCTAATCGTTGTTTTTTTTGCTGTCCATTCAAACTCATTGCGGTGAAAGTCAGTAATAAGATTACTCAAAGCTCCTCAACTGACAAACTGTGAGTATTTACGGCGAGTGGTTCCAAAGATATGACCATTTTCCTACGACCATTTTAAACTCATGCTATGACTCGTGCCCGCCAAACTTCTAGGAAAGCTCTGTGGTGACCTCTTTTCACGATCTCTGCAAGAGCTACTACGGAAGCTCATGAGGGACATCCTGCCTTCTCAACATGGCACTTTGTGGTGAATGTGAAACTAGTATGAACTTAAGTGAAGGTGATTTATTAACGTGCGCACATCGCAAGAGTAAAATTCACCACGATAAAACTATTCCGTACTGGTACCAACTACAATAAATGGAACAAGCAAGCAAAGAAAAAGGAATGGATCTGTAAAATGGATCAGGCAGTGTATCAATCAAGGCCTGACCAGATGTAAACAGAGTCGAATTGGGGAGGAGTTAGGCATCTCCACGTATTAGGTGTGTGGTTCCCTTTTCTCTAACGAATTTCCCCACCAGGAATGCTATGAATTGTGTGTGAATTATGTGTATTGACAAGTGTTTTATGCACTACAGGAGGCCCCCTCGTTACATGAATGGGTCAACGATCGTCAAAATGTCAGGGGGTGGGCTAATCCGATACTGGATGGAAATAAGGGGGGGGGGAGATGAGGCTTAATGGCGCGTCGACAGCTTGGTCATTAGCGCCAATATAAGGTTCCACATGCATTTATATTACACAAACTGAATCATTGAATTAGAATGTTTTTCTTTTTGTGCTGTAACTTCCCATTAGTTGTTTAAAAACAAGAGCCCTATGCTACGCTTGTTTACTTAGTGTCTGTGTTACCCAGCATACTGTTCGAAGCCAAGTACTTCCTAACTATTTTACTGTCATTTCTGTACCATAGCGAGAAGACAAGTCCAAGATACTGTTGTGGCGTAGGGATGGTGACCAAGGTCCAATATGGCGCAAGGCTGAAGTAAGCATCAAGGACACATCAAAGCTTATGGTACGTGCTAGATGTCTATTAATTGAGCCTCTAAGACGATTCACGCATGCGTGACTTATTGGAACAATTTGACAGGCTCAGATTGTTGTTTTACCATCACAATTGATAACATTTTAGGCAGGTAGCCTATAATTTTGATTCACCGATGCATTAGCATATATCCTACTCGTTTTTACAAAATTTAATATGTTGGAACGTTTGATCGCAAGAAAATTATTGGTACACTATCATAATTTTGAAATGGATTGTACGATGGCTGAACCGGAGTTACTAAAGTGATGTAGCAATCACGAGCAGAGCTGGGACTGGGTTCAAGCTACTAAACTGACATCCTTCTTTCATGGTGTGAGGGGCGCATTTACCATGTTGTGCCTTGTCCGTAGATTACGTGCACCTTTGGGTTTACGAGATTATTTCAAGGTGTCAGGAAATAATTTAATAAGTCATCATGATGAGTATAAAGCCTTGGATCTTTGATATTGTCAAAAAATACTAAAGGTGAACACAGTAATTTAACACTTTTGGCGGTACTGCATGCCGTTATCAAGATAAAGATTACAAAGTCGTAAATGCTTACGTAATAATAAAATCATTAAATGGAACACTACAAATTTTCAACAAACTACCAAGGAAAATAAAACAAAAACATCCATTTGAAGGAGAAAATCAAGGAGAAAAATTCATTGAACAATAGGAACCGAGGCATATTTTTTGCAGTTCCTATAATTTGCAGTATAGTGTCCGCGGCCTATCTTGAGTTCGCTGCAGAAGGAATACAAATAATCGATTCTACGTTTTTAGTAGCAGAGTGCCTTGCTGACATCCAAGATGGTTACAAAAACAATGGCGGCCATCGATTAAAGCCGCCTCCTCCAGGAAGATGTAGCCGCTCATAAAATACTTGCAGGACTTAGGATACGCCGCGCACACAATAAATTCATTAAATTAATGCTGTAAAATGGAAAGTATTGACGCTAATCGATAACTGAATCAAAAAGGGCAATCCTTAATGTAAAAAAAGTAAATTGTATTGCTAATACCAAAAAAAATGAACGTAAAAAACAAATCCACAATACTGCGACTTGTGTTATTGAATAAAAAGGAAGAAAATCTGTTCCTGTTATGCAGCTTTTGGCATGTGCATGGACTGGGTCCTCAAGTAACACATGCTCAAATTAAATGAGCTTGTTACGACTTTTAGGTAAAAACTATTTTTTTTTATGATTTTTATAATTTGTGGGAGGGCATTCGTCTTCTGCTGTTTGAGAAAGTTGAGGACATGTTCCAGTGTTATTTTTACTGTTCTTATTATGAATTAATAGTCTTAAGATTTATTATCTACAGATTAAGATTTATCTTACTTAAAATTTATTTTCTTAAGATTTATTATCTACAGATTATTACGGTTTACAGTACCTCCAAAATGTACTGTAAAACTGTACCTGGCTGATAACTTCTAAATCGTTCTTCAGATTGAATAAAAAAGATTAGAAATAGTCAGTGACATCAACAAAGCTCCCATTCAACTTTTATGAAAATTCAAAAATAGAGGCCTAACGCATAGTTAAAAAATGTACGGCAGTCGTAGCCAAATGCGTGAAGCAACATTCTTCTTAAATTAGACTTGAACGACATAGGTACTTGATTTTAATATATCAGTTGATAAAAAAACAAAATGGCAGCCAAAAAAAATGGTATTGACTTGTAATTTCTAGACAATTCATCAGATTTAATGCAAACTGGTTACCAATAATATTCCAAAATACATTTTCTCCAAAAAATATCCCATTCTAGTGCTTTTTTCAAAATTCAAAACGACACTAAATTAGCGTCCAAAAATTGTTATGTCGTAATTTCTAACCAGCTTTTCAGCTAGAAATCATGAATTTTGAATAATGCTCAGAATTAATGGTTCATACTAAGGCATCATACAAAGCAACAAACTGACACTAACTTTCTTCAACTAATCGGAAAGATCGGTAGCTGATCCTCCCGATTGCACCACAGCCATCAAAAGTTAGGTCATGTTGTAATCTTTCAGGAATGGTTTCGATATTTCGATGATTACCTTGTGTATATTCTTTTATCATGCATGTATTGGCAAGGGAGAAACTGAGTAATTTTTCAGCAGATTAAAAATCGGTCGGTAAATATGTTTTTTCTTAGTCGAGTGACTTGTTACCTTCTTTTAGCGTAGTGTGTTCATTTCATGTGACGACAGTCTGCAATATTAGTTGATTATGATTACGTAATAATCCTATTGAAGAATAACCCTCAAAAAGCCAATGAGTCCTATATTTAAGCAGTAATGTGATGCGGACGGATTGAAAAACCCATCACGCTTTTAAGAACAATTCATTTGAGCTGTAGCAACAAAGCTGAGATTTTAGTTGAGTTTATCAAACTTCTCATCGCTGCCAAAGATGCTACTCATTGCTACCTATTAGGCAACAATTATTAGGATTTGGTTGAGCAACTTCTACACTGTGCTCAACATGTATAGGCAACAATTAATGGCCTATTAGGTTAACTAGGTGATCTTTTTAATTGCTTCGTGTACTTTAGATACTCGGTTATGTTTAATGTTTATGAACGGAATGCCCACATCGTAAATTTGGTTCACTAACAAAGTCTGTTCCTATAGGTTTGGTTTGAAGCTTCATCATCAGCAGTTGGCAAGGACTGTGAAATTGCATTGGATGATATCATATTTTCCACTGAGGACTGCCAAGCAACAGGTACGTTTGAGCAGTATTTACCATTGTCAACTGATTGGAATATTGAATGAATACGAAACTGCAGTTGCTACTGACACACGTTTTTAATTTAAAAAAATTTCAAATAACAGCTTTTTAGTAACTAAGGGACGGAAAGCAAAAATGGGTTAACTAGTATAAAATAAATACCCATTTTCCATTGCCTTTTGTAATTAGGTGTTATATTAACTGGGCAGGGAATTACACCCACAATCACTGAAATCATTAACCTTTAAGAAAAAGATTTTAAAATATTATTTCAAAACTGAAAACACGGATGTCATGAGCACCTGGCTTGTTCGACTAATGCTTGTTTTTTTCCCACACACAGTAAAAAGTGCTGCATCAATTAATTGTTTTAGATTTTTTGACAAACCGTTCTTAATTTTGACCAATTCTTATGTATCAATAAACCAATCATTTAATCATCTAGGTGAGATCGTTTCTATAGGTTAAATATTGGGTAGTTATTCTGTGAAAACCAACTTTAAAAAATACCTTCATTCCTCATAGATTAATGCTGTCTCTGTGCTCACGAAACACTTTCTTGATTTGCCAGGCCTTATTTAAAAAAATTTTTTTTAACTGTTTTTGTTTTAGAATCTGTGTGTGATTTCGTAAAATTGTTTTAACAATTAATCATTTTAGGGTTTTTAAATAAACTTTTCTGAATTTTTGATCGAGTTTGACTTCAATACAATTAGTAGTGTCAATGAGACCATTTTATTTTCCTGAAAGGCAAAATAGATTAAAGCATTCAGAAGTTATGAAATAAAAACCAATTAAAACAACAACAACAACAACAAATTCATTCCTCATCGATTAACGTGTCTCCGTGCCCACAAAACACTTTCTTCATTTGCCAGGCCTTATTTAAAAAAAAAATTTCAACTCATTTTGTTTTAGGTCCTGTGTGTGATTTTGAAGAAAGTCACACGTGCTGGTACACCCCACTGATTGTAACAACTTCTTACGACACCTGGGAACTCACTGGCGGCGCCGAGTTAGTTGGTCGTGCCAATCCTCCGACTGACCACACCCTGAATACTGGTGTTGGACATTACATGGCAGTCCATAGTAGTGATCCCAAAAAAACAACACTTGCAGAATTGTCATCACCTAATATGCCAAACTCTGATTTTGTATGTCTTCGATTTTGGTATTTTCTTGGGAATTCTAAACGTAGCTCTCTTTTGGTTACGAGGAAAAGGGATAACAACGATGTTCTATTTTCCGTAGGTCAGGAGGCTGAAGGTAAGTAATACACAAAGGTTAAAAATCTACAAATGATGAGTTTCAAATTTCTAATAAAGGAATGTGGCAATACACAAACAATTAAGTTTTTATCAATAACAAGAACAAAAGCAAATTGCACCAATAATTACCTTGCTACTACATAGTGTTTTCTTGCTATTTCCGAAATATGCCTATTATTGCCCAACTATCTTCTCGCGGTGAGCAAACGATTGCTGAGAACATAGCATCTCGTAGCGAGAATTCAAAATCCAAGATAGTGCCCATTTCAGGTTTGTCGACTCGCAAACAAACCATGGAATGCTGGCACTCGAAAATTAGTCTGCCATTTTGACCTGCAGTAGGAATCATTTTATTGTCATAAATCACTAGGGCATGAGTCACACTTATTTTCTAGATCCATGATAAGATGATCTCCATCTTCGTGTTAACTGTGGTTGGTTACTAGACAACTCCAGTCACATATTCCTTTAAATCAAGAAAGAACTAGCGAATTTAGTAAAAGCGAGTGACCCAGAAAATGTATATTGTGCGTCGTTGCATAAATATGCCCTATGAACAGCTGCTTGCCTTGAACACATGGATATAACTTATTTTACTTAAGAAGTGGAAACGGAGCCAGTAGCACAGGCGAAAATGGTAATAAAAATCTTATATTTCGGTGTCAATAAAATTAACGGGCGACACCATCATCAGAGAAATAAAGAATAAAAATATAAAAAACACCTTACATTACTAATAAATGGGCGTCCACCATGCAGGCGTCATGGGTGAACAGGCTTCTAAAACATTAAAATAACGGGTAAGAGAAGGCTAAAAAACGTCAAATTTTGCAGAGTGCATACAAATGTAAGTTGCAGAAAAACCACCATATCAAATGGGCAAACCCAACATGTACAACTCACAAAAAACTTGACGTTTTTTAGCCTTCTCTTACCCGTTATTTTAATGTTTTAGAAGACTGTTCACCCATGACGCCTGCATGGTGGACGCCCATTTATTAGTAATGTAAGGTGTTTTTTATATTTTTATTCTTTATTTCTCTGATGATGGTGTCGCCCGTTAATTTTATTGACACCGAAATATAAGATTTTTATTACCATTTTCGCCTGTGCTACTGGCTCCGTTTCCACTTCTTACATCAGTGCACATACCATTTTCGTTATTTTACTTAGGTTTATTAAAACTTTCTCTAACAAATAGAAATTGAGCTGTCAATATTTTTTTTAAATGTTTTTAAAAATTGTGACGTTCGGTCCTGTGTCCTGAGGCATCCTCAAACCTCACACTATGGTCAACTAAAAGCGTTAACATGCTAAGTTCACATTATTTTTGTAGATAATTCTGCAGTTTTGTTAAAAAATATTTTCAAAATTGATGTCGACCTAAATCCGTGCAATCCGTTTGGATTTGACGAATTTGATGAATTTGTGTCTGACGTTGCCCTGACTTAGAACAATATTTGTGGAATAACTAATGTTTTAAATTTACATTAAACATAACTTTTATTTAATTTTCATTCTTTTTCCATATTAAACTTATGTGAATGAAAATAAAGAAAAAAATTAGTAATTATTCAAGTAGAAAGGGTTGACCTAAAGTAATAGTTTAAAATTCCCCAAATGTTTTCAAACTTGGCAGAAAAAGAATTTTCTGCTCTTAGCCAGTTACCAAGGATGAGGTAATTACAGTATTTCCAACATATAAATGCTTAAATATAATATGCTTAAATAACTCAACAACAATAATTCTTGTTGTAGTTTCAGCCAATAAGTCTGGACTACAAAGGCTACCAAAATATAACTAGAATGTTACATAAATGGAAATAAACTCATACAAGTTAAGACAGTGCAACATTTTGTATTGGAAAGCTGACAAGGCAACTAATTAAAAAGTGGGAAACATGTTGTTGCTTATTATGTGTACTTATTCTGCATGTTTATTAAAGCTGAAATTTAGCATTTAATTTTTGCTAACTTCATCGAAAAACCAAGACTATTTTTATATTCAAATGTACCGCTGTAATCGCTTTTTTTAAAGCCACATAGTATTGTTGATTTTAAGTTTTCCACTTAAAAATCATTCTGAATTTTAGGAAAACACACAACATGCAAGCAGATGAAAAATCATGCTTCAGCAGTCAGATAACAGCAGTATTACCAAGAATATTCCTTGGATAATATGTTCAGCAGTGTGAACTGAACGTTTCATGCCTTTTGTTCGCAAATTTTGACATTTTGCAGCGATGTGTTTTTCACTTTTTGTTCTAAAAAGTTTTGTTAGTATTAGTGTATTTTTTTGGTTGCATTAACACATTTTTATCCCGTCTGAGCATTAATGTAGTGTATTTCATTACTTTTCATTTTTAGTAATATTTTTTCGATCTTGTTTTTTTTCCTATTATTATTGGAGTCGGGTGTTTTTGTTTCCAACAAAACATCCAGTTTTTTTTTTCTATGCTGCTCTCACCCCATGCAGGAGCATATTGTTGGAAGAAAGCATGTTTCACTCATTCGGTTTACAAACAGAGCTGAAGTAAACTTAGCCTACTACACTGTTAAAATTTTCCCCAATATAATTTGCAAAGAAATGGTAATTTATTTCCAGTTGTTTTATCCATAATATACGGATGCAATACAGATGCGAATGTGTTATTCATATGTAAGGGTACATACGACACCTTAGTTCACAAAGCCGATAATCCTCATTCAGATTAATTTAACGAAAAAATTTTACTGGTAAACGAACTTTAAATAGATTACCAGTTGTTTGTACCATATTTTACGTAAATTTTAAGGTGAGCTACTGTATACTCTGATATTTACAAAATGCTACAATAAGGAAAATTGGCCTGTACGTAACTATAGAAGTAACTAGCTTCGGGTAAGCAACATTTTTTATCTTTTAATTTACATGTATACTTCTGCAGGTAAATTCCGTAACAACTGGAAAGTTTCGCAGATTGTGTACGCCAAAACAGATCTTGACGATGATTCCTTCGTTTTCATTGCTAAGACTGTCAATGGTGAGCCAGATGACGTGGTTGCACTGGACGATTTGCAAATAACAGAAGGATTTTGTGGATATGAAGGTTAGTTTTAGTTTTTGTCCTTTTAAGGCTTACCAAGTCATGTTGTAGTATTTAAAAAATATACAGTAACCATCAACACCAGATGAAAGACAAAATCACAATGCTTCGGTCACTAGATCGTAATCGTTTTTAAGTGAGTGGTTTAAAATATGTCAAACAACGGAAAAATTAATCAAACAACAGCAGTGCAGAACGGCCATGGGCATGGGTCATGGCATGGTTTGTGTTGTTTTGTTAATTTTTCTGCTGTTTGACATGTTTTAAACTGTTCACTTCGAAACCGATCTTGGAACCGAAACGTCACGAGTTCAATTTTTCACTTGCACTTAATAGCTACACTGCATATATTTTTAATTACTACAGTGCTTTTTAGCTTTCTGTTTTTTGCGAGTAGTAGTAGTGGCATAACTGTTAAATAAATACCGATGCAAACCTCTTTACATTGCCTTTTGGACTTAAATGTCAGACTGCATGAATGGGGAATTTAATCCACGACCTTTGAAATTAAAGGCAGAAGTTCTGCCACTGAGCATTCTGGCATGGCCAAAAGGAAACGTTCAAAAACAGCATTTATTATGCAAACATATAGATGCAAACATACACTTCCCAAAAATCATTGGCGAGACTCATTGTACCACAAATGAAACTTAATAAATACGGATGCAAACCTATTTACGTTGCCTTTTGGACTTAAAAGTCAGACTGCTTGAGTGGGAAATCGAACCCACGACCTTTGAAACGAGAGGCCGGAGTCCCACCACTCAGCCGTACTGATAATCAAACACTTTCCACTCGCCACTGGAGGAACGCTTATTTGCCGCGCCATCCTCCATCTGAAACGAATGGAACACTTATACGTGAAATAATGATTAAGGATAGGAAAGCCAAAGGCTCACAAGAAATAACTAAATACAGTTATACAGTTTTAGTTATTTCTTGTGAGCCTTTGGCTTTCCCGTCTTTAATCATTATTTCACGTTTAAGTGTTCCATTCGTTTCACTTGGAGGATGACTCAGCCATACTGACATGGCCATGTCATGTCTAGGCCATGTCGGTATGGATGAGTCGTAGGACTCCGACCTTCGGTTTCAAAGGTTCGATTCCCCACGAGGGCAGACTGATATTTAAGTCCAAAAGGCAACGTACATAGGTTTGCATCCATATTTATTTAACACATATCGAGCCCAATTGGCTTTCTGCCCCGTTTACAAACAAATGAAACTGGATGGAACCAACACTTATAAAGCAGTAAATTACGAATTAAACAGGACGGAAAGCCAAATGGGCTTCAGCAGTGTTAAATAAAGACAGATACAAACCTGTTTATGCTGCCTTTTGAACTTAAATATCGTATTGACTGAGCGACGAATTGAACCTACGACTTTTGTCTCCAATGGTCGAAGTACAACCGATGAGCCTTGCTAAGGTTTGCATACATAGTTATTTAACACTTCTCACGCCCATTTGGCTTTCGTTCCTGTTTAATCCCTAGTTTGTTATAAAGTAAAAGCCAGGAAAACTGCACAAATATACATAAAAACGTGATGTTATGTATATCTGTGCATTTTTCTGGCTTTTACTTTGTAACATTCTAAAAAGTGCTTCTGAGTTGTAATTGTAATGCCGAGTGACATGCTTTAATGTGTGTGTTATATTTTGTTTCAATTGGTGGGTGTCGCGGGAACAAGCATCCCTCCAGTGGAGATTGGAAAGTGTAAGTTTATGTATGTATGTGTGCATGGTAAATGCTGCCCATGGACATTTCCTTTTTTGGCCGTTTTAGTCTGGCTCAAGCAAGAGGACTTTAGCCTTTGGTTCCAAAGGTTTTGGGTTCAATTCCCTGCTTAGGCAGTCTCACATTTACGTTCAAAAGGCAACTAAATAGGCTTGTATCTATATTTATTTTAACACTTTTCGAGCCCACTTGGCTTTCCATCCAGTTTAATACCTGTTACCGTCCTATAAATATTTTTATACAAAGTAACTTGCTGTCAGTGTTTGTAATCTGCAGAAGAACTCTCGTTAATTTTTTTAAATATAATAACAAGTTTATGTACGGTTTCGTATCACATGTAATTACTTTTTGGGAACTGTTTGTTTGGAAAACGTTTTGGTTGATAATAGTTAACATTTCTTACACTGAAGTAGGTTTCACAAATTGCTAAACTTGCATACTTTTCAGGAGTTAACTGCTTTCTTTCAGTTTTCAAGATTTGTAAATCTGAAAGGTTAAAAAACACACATATTTGTTAGCGCAAACACAAACATAAATTCACACACGATATAGACATGGTCTATGGTCATTAGAGAAAACAAATGGATTTTTACTTTGGATGATTATTTGGTTAGTTCTTGGTGTGGACCTCAATCAAGAAGGCAATCAGCCCCACTGTCGAACTAGGAATTGCTAGTGAGTGAGTGGGGGGGGGGGGGAGTTTTGATTGAAGCCAGAAAAACACAGACTTTATTAAACTTAGTGGAATAATACTATCGCATTGCTGACTCACTATCTCCACTGACTAATGCAGCTGGATCTTACCATATTTATTGGAATGAAGTTAAATGTAACTTGCTTTTGATCCGAGATCACTTAATACCACTGAGCCACATGTAACATACAGGGAATAATAATAATAATAATAATAATAATTTGTCACGACAGCAACAGGTCTGGCAAGGACTCTAAGATCGCTAACAGCCAGCCTCAATTAAATAACAGAAGAAAATGATAAATAATGATACAGACTGGTCAAAGGAAGATGAGGGGATTAGGTATTGGGACACGAATGCCTTACCAACAAGGTTAGACTTGACAGGGACTCTAAGGCGCCCGATGGCATTGCCAAACATGTTGGACACTTGCGTTAAAATAAAAAAAGCATGTGTAGGCAAAGTGATGTTTTAAGTTGCATACCTGAAACTGGCTTCAATTTGTAATAAGGTGTACATCGTCCTTGAAATCCTAAAAATGTCCTGGAAAATTGCATGGAAAACGTGAATAAAAATTCGTGTGCTGGAATACTGCTGAAATTTCCCGAACAGCCATTATTAATTAACCTTACTGCTGTTGATAACCCATTTACACCACTAAAAATCCGTAATTGTTATAAATACACTCTGTAGACCGGGTCTTTGGTTTACTGTATATCACGTCATTCGCAGAAAAAATATTATTTTTATGGGCATCAGTAATGGTAAACATGCTCGTTTTGTGATTTAAAAAATTACAGCGGTGGTAAATTTGTTTACTAATAAAAATCATTTGGCTTTTTATCTATATCTCCATTTTCGTTATAAAAATGTCTTAAAATTTCTTGTTGACTGTTAATTTACTCTTTTGTAATACTATGAATTTTTGTTGGAATCCTGGAAAAATGCTGGAAAAAAGTGTTGTAAGTTTAAGTTTACAAAAGAGTACAAATCCTGGGTATGGTGCAGCACTAAATCTGAAACAATTTGGTAATGTGTTCAAAAATTTATGTGGGTACAAATAGATACACAATGGAATATACCGAAATTATCACAGGACGAGTAGAACCTCTATTCTCTAATACACCATTACTTCATAAAGTGGCCTGGAAAGAAGAAACCAACTGAATCGGTTAAACAAAACACAGAGTCTAAAAATTCAATAAAACTATACTAAAGAATACTACGTGTGAAGCTTACTGCATATATGTTATGAAGCAAATACTTTATCCAAGTAGACAAACTCAAATACACATTAAAACACAAACGAAAATTGCAACAGGTAACCCCAAAACATGAATCGTGCAATCGTAATATCGAGGATTATTCTGAACCTAAGACAGCCTGAAATTCACTGAAAACAGGGAACACGGACTACTAAAATACAAGCATATTGGAAATGCAGAGGATAGGACAGGCTGCATATAAATAAACGGAGCCTTGCCCTGTTCTGTCCACTTCCAGATCACTTGGCAAATTGGTGGTCTACTCCAGGTTCGATATTGATAGTCGAATTCAGGCTGTTTTTGCTTTAAGTTATTGTTCTTTGTATTATGATTGATTGACTCCTGATTTCAGAGTAGAACATTACAGTTTTTGTAGACGTTTTAGTGTGTTTTTGAATTGATTCACTTGGTGGATGTTTGCTCGTTAACTAGATGTAATAATATCGACATGAAGCATTTTTTGTGTATTTTTGTTGCTATGGGGCTTTCCGTTTTCCTCAATCCGTAAGTTGGTCGCAACTGGGCGTATGACAAAACACAAACAATAATGACGTCAACACTTCTTTGCAGGTGATTGCAACTTTGACAACTTCGATCTTTGCACTTGGAGCGTTGACAATGATGAGGGGTCATTTGACTGGCAGGTGATGTCACATGAGACTGACCACACAATGAGACAAAAAGGTTTGTTACAAAACTTTAATATTCTAATATTATTATTAACCATTCATTTTTTATTAGCACCAGAAAGCTTTATTCCTCCCTACTGCTCTTTAAGAAAAAGCATCAGAAATAGAATCAGTTGTATTGGTAATAGCAATATTTTAACACCTTTCATTGTTGTGATGTTCCGAAATACATGCGTGCCAGTCAACTCGAAATCATTGAGGAGACTGCTACTCCCCAACATTCAACGTTTTAATTAACACCAAGATCCCTTACACCAAGATCAATTGCACCAAGGTCCCTTACTGCAGTATTGTATTTTGTACTGTTACTTTGCTCTGCTTGAGACTCAGGCTAACTGTGGTGGTGTGGGAGAAGAGAACAAATTCAGCATATTACCCTGCCTTTTAAACGAAGACGTTATGCTGAGAGGGTGGTGGAAGAGAAACTGGAGGAAAGGGGTGACAAAAGGAAACACACTAGAAAAATCTGGAATATAGAGATATGGCGATTTTTGGTAAATACATTTCCACTAGAAAAACTTTAAATATAGAGATACGGTGATTCTCAGGAAATATGACATATGAAGAAAAATTCATGCAATAGGAAACTTTATCTAGATATGCCCCCAGCATTGCCTGTAGATGGTTTCTATGCAATGAAATGGTTCCATTACTTAGGTTTTTTTAGTAGTAGTTGGTTGCATTTTAGTAAACATTTACACTACAACCAGGTACCCTGCGAAAATTTAGTTCCTTTTACAATTAAAGTTTACTGTGAACAAAGAAAGTCTATTTTGCTGTAAAATGACAGGCAGGAGCGTTGTCGGTCATGAGCCAGGTTAATTTGGGGCTCTATTTTGGGAAATAGAGCCCCACATGAAAAAATACGGTAACAATAATAGGGAGAGAGATAATTTTCAACGGTAAAGTGGATGGGGGGGGGGAGATGAGGCTTAATGGCGCGTCGACAGCTTGGTCATTAGCGCCAACATCAGTCACAGTGCAGTGCAGTGCAGTGCAGTGCAGTGCAGTGCAGTAAAGTGGATGGCAGATGGAAGTGTTGTGAGCTGCTGACACCGTGCCAGTGAAGGTGGAGGGGGGGGGGAGGAAGGTCTTGAAGATCTCTTGAGGAAGGTGGATAGATCCTCTGCCAACAGTTCCCAGAGAAAGCCACTCTCTTAGTCCAAATAAACAGTTTTTGATTGAAGTGTGTTCCAGATGGGATCCACCTGCACTGCGAAAAAGTATTTGTGACAATCGAGTCTGGATCCCCTAGTTGCAAATTTCCAGGGGTGATGCCCGATGCAGCAGGTACGTGGAGCCAAGTAGAAGAATGGAAAGTCAATTCGCATTAAATTGTGCCAGATATTATATACCAGAATGAGATCAACTCTTTGGTGTTACAGTTTCAAAAGTTTAAGTCTGGCTCTGGAAAGACGTTTGATATGGTGTACATCGTGAAGCCCAGGGGGGGGGGGATTGAGGCTTAATGGCACGTCGACAACTTGGTCATTAGCGCCAACCTCAGTCACAGTGCAGTAGTCCGGGTTGCCACTGCACCACACATTACAGAGATGTTATTCAAACCCCTAATCTAAATCTTGTCATACATCTGTACCTCCTGCAAAAATTGAAAAACACCGGACAGGAGGACAGACTTATCGCCCAACTGACGCGCAAT
>JAHWFP010177303.1:34975-56974 GCA_023313725.1 Lithobius niger
CGCCGACGAATGGCCAAAGGTGGCTCCGAGGCCTCAGCATAGAGGCTGACCACTGGAGAAGTTCGAAATGCCCCAGTCGCCACACGCAGGCCACTGTGATGCACAGTGTCCAACATCTGGAGAGTCGAGTCACTAGCCGAACCATACACCATGCACGCATAATCAAGTTTGCTGCGGACAAGGGCTCTGTAGAGGCGCAACATGGCAGTGCGATCGGCACCCCATGAAGTACCCGACAGAACCCGCAAGATGTTGAGTGCCCGCAAAGACTTGTCTTTAAGTTGGCGCAAGTGTGGAAGCCAAGATAACCTGGAATCGAACACCAGACCCAGGAAACGTGCCTGTGGGACAACAGGAATCTGCGCCTGCCCCAAATACAGGCAAGGATCTGGGTGCAGTGTTCGTTGGCGGCAAAAGTGAATGCACACAGTCTTGTCCGGAGAAAACCGGAAACCATTACTGACCGCCCAGGTCTGGACTTTGTTAATCGCCAGCTGTAGCTGCCGCTCGCAGGTCTGCATGCGAGCTGCCCGAAAGCGCAGGCCGAAGTCATCGACAAACAATGACTGGGGAACAGCAGCTTGCTGAGCAATGGGATTGATCCCAATAGCAAACAAGATGACACTAAGAACACCCCCTTGAGGCACACCATTCTCCAAGACAAACGGGCGGGAAAGAGTCGCCCCGACCCGAACACGAAAAGAACGGCCGGAGAGGTAAGCGGAAAGCAACAGTGGCATCCGTCCCCTCAAGCCATAGTTATAGAGATTACGGAGAATCCCATAACGCCAGGTCGTATCATAAGCCTTCTCCAAGTCAAAGAAAACCTGAACCAGATGTTGACGGAGGCGGAAAGCCTCCCTCACATCCGATTCAAGGGCAACCAGATGATCGATGGTTGACCGAAAACGTCGAAAGCCACACTGGGACGCAGATAAGAATCCGCGTGATTCCAGCACCCAGACCAACCTCTCACTGACCATCCGTTCCATAAGTTTACAGACACAGCTAGTCAGAGCGATTGGGCGATAACTGGAAGGAGCAGTAGGGTCTTTACCCGGTTTCACAATCGGGATGACCACTGCTGTCCTCCACGCTGCCGGAACAGAGCCTTCTGCCCACACACGGTTGAACATCTCCAGCAAGAACTGCTGGGAGGCAAGAGACAGATGTTTCAACAGCTGATAGTGAACATCATCAGGCCCGTGGGCCTGAAACAAAGCTGAAACAAATTCCTGCCTAGTGAACGGTAAATTGTACTCCTCTAGCCCGTCGGAGCGAAAGTCTAGAGAGTGAGCCTCTTCTCTACGCTTTATTCTGAGGAAACCAGGATCATAATGGTTATCACTCGAGACCCGCGCAAACGCAGACGCAAGACAGTCGGCGATATCCGGCACAGAAGAGATCACGGAATTCGCCACCTTCAGCTGTGAAACCGGGGAAGACACGTTCCTCCCCGAGATCTGGCGCACCTTCCGCCACACCTGCTGAGAAGGCGTGGAGCGCGTGATTGACGAAACATAAGCTGTCCACGAAGCACGTCTAGCCTCACGGATGACATACCTGGCACGGGCACGACAGCGCTTAAAGGCTACAAAGTTGTCAGTAGTTGGGATGACCGTAAATGCACGCAACGCTCGCCGGCGGGCCCGAATAGCATGCCCGCAAGCAGGCGTCCACCACGGAACAGGAACCCGCCGCGGCTGTGTGGACGAACGCGGGATAGTAGCACGAGCAGCAGCAAGGACCACGTCAGCGAAATGAGTTGAAAGGTCATCCACATCAGAAAAGTCCCCAACCGCACGCTGAAATACAGCAGCCTCAGCAAAGGCTGACCATTCAGCACGTCTAAGCGCCCACCGGGCTGGCCTGGAAGCCACAGAACCCCCTTGTGTCATGGACAACACAACGGGGAGGTGATCGCTTCCATGCAGATCGGCAGTGACAGCCCAAGTGAAGTGAACTGGGACGGCAAGGGAGCAAAAGGCTTTCTGTTGATAAGGCACAGAAAGAACGTTACTACAGGCTATCCTTTTCGTGTTACGTTTATCCGTAATTTTCGATACGGTTCGAACATTAGAGATTGTTGCCGTTACCGTATTGAAAAAATGAAGTATATGTTCGATTTCAGGTGATACGTGTCGTATTATTGCATGAGATAGAGCACCAGTACTTCAAGGGTTTGGAAAAGATCGTTAGATTTCGTACTGTGAAACTCCATTATAAACGAACAAAGTCACCAGTTGTGTAGGAAGTGGGGACTTCACGTGGCAAGCTCGCTGGATCGGCCTGGACAAATCGGGAGACTACACAACTCGCGTGGTGGGCCTGCAAAAATCGGGAGGCTATGCAACGCACCAAGTATCGAGCATGGCAACGAACGAGCAGACGACAACGGTGAAAACAACAGGGACAGAGTCCAAACTAACTTTAAGGCCTGAGGAAGATAGTAGTAAACTATCGAAAATTCGATAGACAGTGTGAGTGTCTTCTGTTGTGAAAGTGTGCGTTTTTCTGGTGACTTTTGTTCGTTCAAGGGTTTGTAATTGTGAAACGGAAAGTGGTTATTTAATAAAAATGGCCAAAGAAAGTGCTCATTAAATTCAACAACAGCACTACGTTTCAGCAGCAATATCGAGTGCAAAAGAAGGTCACTGAAAGTTTCATTACTGCAACGGTATACAACTAATCATGGATAAGAAAAGCACAAAGAAAAACTCTGTAACCCATTAAAATATTAAAATAAACTAAATTTAAAAATACCCTAAGTAAACGTAAAGCGGCAAGAAAGGGTCGAAATCAAGCGACCACTAACATCTTTCCGGAAAATTATGTATGATAGGCTAAAAGGTAAAAGCATACAAGATGAAAGATATTTTGTCTAAACAATAAGATTTTAGATATGTTTTGCAGTAGTAGACTACAAATGGAGTGTATTCAGGGACAAAACTCTGGGCATTGCAAATGTGAATTTAACAGCCACCATTAAGAATTCGTCTGAATACATCCACTGATGGGGCCATAACAATGTTTTCGCCCAGAGAGTTCCAAACTGGAGTAATATGAATACTAAAAGACTTCCTACAGTTTAATTTGAAACTGGGAATTACCAGTTTCAGATTATGTCCACGAGTTCTAGACTCGGTTCTTATCTCAAAAAAAGGAAGTACAACTGGCAGTTGGCCATGAATTATTTTGTAAGTCAAAATCAGGTCTGCTTTCAGCCTGCGAAGCTCGAGAGAGTCCAGCTTTAGGTATTCTAAATGTTGTATATAGGATTTCCCATACATTCCAGGCATGCATTTCGTAAATCGTCTTTGGACTGCTTCAATTTTGTCAATGTCCTTCAAAAGCTAAGTTCATCAGCGTTTACACTGAAACACTAAAAAACACTAAACCAGTGCTCTGGGGACTTGTATTATGTTTAGCACAATTTAATTCAGTTATCCATAATACCTGCAAAATTTGTTGTCTGTAAAGGGTGGTTTTCATGTAATTTTTGCACCATCTGTTCAAACGTCTTGTTAACCTTACTGACTTGACATGCTTTTTAAGAAGGCCCATTTTTTGTCCTCATTAGTTTCTTTTTACTACTGTCCTTCTTTTATTAATACTAATAGGCTAGTCATTTTTGTTACATACCTTTGCAACAATCTCTTATGGTGTGCTTCGGTTGCAAATTAAAGTGAAACTTAAAAAAAAAAACGGCAGTTACTCAAATAACATTTTTATGAGTCTAGGTCTAGTTCAAAGTAGTGTGACTTTACCCTCCTCAGTGTGTATCGTCTGGCATTGGTACATGCACGTTAAATGCCAAGTTGAACTTTGCATCCATTTGCAGCACAGATCAGACCAAGACGTATCAAACATCGCATCTTTTCTTGTAGTTAATTGCCTGGACCTAGGAAAAATGGCCTACTCGAACACATAATGAAGCATTTATGAAACATTTCCAAATTATTTGTTACTCCAGGAATCTGTTTGTTTACGTTCAAATTTTCGTAATGTATTTGGTCAATTTGGTTCCTCAATTCCAACACCAACTTTTATTTATGTACTTTCATTTAAGTACTCTGATGTCTATTTCCAATAGATTTTGGAATTAAATGTGAGAAGACCTTAACGGGAAATAGTGACTACCGTTAAATCCATCACACGAAATCTTACTGACTCACGCTTTCAGCATTTAGATTCTCAAAAGAAATCGTCATACAGAAATTTGAAAGGAAAATGTAATGTACACAGAAGTTATGTCCCAATCACATCTAATGGTGGGGTGGTGGAGGGACAGCTTGAGGAAATTTCCCACTAATGAATAACGAGTACGCAATAAAAAAGTGAAATCAAGTAATTACGGCACAATCGCCTATCCCTTTGGGGTTTTGTGTAGTTTTTTCTTGATTTCTTTCTTCGTTTGTTTCTTTTATTTATTTGTTAGACATACGGTAGCATTACTGTGAAGTGTGAGTATTCTTGTGAAGTGATAGCATTACTGTGAAATATACGTTTGATTTCAGGGGAAACGTTTCGTATTATTGCATGAGATAGAGCACCAATATTTCACAGGCTTGTTATTGTGAAAGGAAAAGTGATTATTTAATAAAAATAGCCAAAGAAAGTGCGTATTAAATTGAACAACAGCACTACGTTTCATGGATGTGAAAAGCACAAAGAAAGTTTGCAAACCTTTATTGCATTAAAATAAAGTAACTTAAAAAGGGCCTAAGTTAATTTTCCGTAAAATAGGCTAGTAGTTAAAGAGGACCACACAACTCCGTCCTCATTGCAGCGAATAAAGTGCTGACGTCTAAAAGTTTTGTCTTATTTTCACTTAAACTGCATTCACTGGAGTAAGGATACACTTGTCCGGTTATCTATTGCTAGCCCGTTTTACCCAGGTTTAGTGTAGGTGTTTTTTTTTTTTTGCTTTATTTTGTTTTAATTCTTTAATTCTTTTACAAACTCAGTGAATTTTGTTTTTTTCTTGATAATGAAATGAATTTATCAATGAAACCTTTTGCTGTTGTTATAATTAAAGTTGCACTCTTCGTCACTATTATTTTTGATTCAATACAGGATGTACTGGTGGTTTCTTCGTAGTTGTTTGCAATTTGGTGGCATAAACGGCTTGGTTGATATGAATTTGTTGACGGTTATACTTCTTCTGTTTTAGTTTACTGATGGCGTGACAACAGTACTTTGGTCACTCGTTAGCCCTAAACAGGTATTGAACTGGGTATATGCCAAAACTCCCTTCGACTCCGGTCGTACCTCTTTTCGACTGGTCTTTGAAGCTCAAATGGGCAGTGGGGCTGTAGGGGCGATTACACTTGACGACATCATGATTTCTGACACCAACTGTGCAGGTGAGTTATGCTTTTCAAACTAAAGCATTCTGTTCATCATTTTATGTGGCATCAACAGTATTTTTCGAAGCACCAACAGTATGTAAAAATTCAAAAAACAGCAAATGCCACAAACGAGACATTGCACGATAAAGATGTCGGGGCAGGGGTGAGAATTTTATCTTTTGTGGCATTTGCTGGCTTTTGATTTCTGTGCGCCATTATATTTGGCTGAAATTGTATTTATGGTTCTCCATTTAAGTTTGAAGGAACTTCATCTTTCCCAAAAAAGTTAAAATACCCCTTTACTAACATAACCTCTATGGAAATGCCTGGCGTAAGTTTTTTTTAAGACACACTTAAAAACTTTGAAAAGTGATCCTATTTCATATTTTCATGTGTCCCTCAATTCTTCAGGCAATGGAATTTGGCTCACCGTACTTACATCAACCAAGAAGAGCACATATTTGAAAAAAAATAATTTTTTCGCTGGGTACAGTTACTCTTAAGTATCCATGTATGTTGGACACTAATGTGACACTATCAACTTCTCTTAATGCTACACCTTAACATGGTGTTAAGCCAGATAATGCCTACAATACGATGGTTTAAAGACACAAATATTCAGTTCTCATAAATGCAAACCGGAAGAATGAGAAGCAGCTATAGAAACACTTGACTCTTTTATTGTGATCTGGAATATTCAGATCACTTTCAAAGAACAAGAATTGGTCTTTTCGAATTTAATTTAAGTAGACCACAGATCAGCATTGGTGATTTTATGATTCCTTCAAAACTAATGTTCTTTTTTAAAATAAACTACATTTTTTTAATTAAACACAGCTACAAGGCAAAATGTAGTGAAATTGATCATCATCATGCTATAAGAATAATTCCCTTTTTTTAATCCTTGACCAAGCAATAGGGTTTTACGTCTACGTACCTACATTTAAAGTATTCAGAAATCTCCATCTTCAGTAAACACTTAAACGAAATATTAAGCCATGTCAAAACAAAACACCAAGTAACAAACGGTCCAGATGGTTTAGGTTATATGCACTGTACTGTGATGCACATTAAATGGACAACCTTCATTTGTGAGAGAAACAAGATGGTAATAAGTTCCGGTCTCTAAAAGGCACTGTCCAGGCTTTGCAATCGGCTTGTCGCAACAGTCTGCCGAAAAGAGGTGGTGTTGTCCTGTTAACTTATTGAGCACACAAACGTGAGTTATTGTTTCCATTCAAGGCAGATATCCTTGCTGAATATCATTGGTCTCGGCTGCCACTTACAGTCCTTCATGTGCTAGTAGACTGGCCCCATCTTGATGGTATGAATTGCCGTTTCTGTCTTCCACGGAATTATGCAATAAGTCTGTCGTCTCATGAATTTTAAATGTTTGCAGGAGGTAAAAATATATGAGAAGATTCATATTAATTTGTAGTTCGTTTAAGCATTGTGTGGTGCAGTGGCAAGCCGGACCAATGGACTGCGACTGAGGTCAGCGCTAATGACCTAGCTGTCGATGCACCAGAAAGCCTCAGTCCATCCAGCCCCCACTTTAACTCGGCATTCAAAATTATTTTTTTTTAGCTACTGTGGTAAGGATTGTTTAGTCAGATTCACACAGAAAAGGTTTTGATTATCCCAATAAATTTGAAGTGTGACCGTTACTGGTGTTACTAAAACATCACTTTTGGTTTCAGTATACCCAGAGGCTGCTAACCCTGAAGAAACAACTTCTGCAGCAACAAGTAAGCATCACTTATCCTAATAGATATTCAGTATCGCACTTATAGAGCAGTGACATTTGCCGCCATATTGGCACCAGTATGTGTTTTGGAAGGCATAACTACAAGGTGCACTACATAAAAATGGAGGGAAAAACAACGGAAGAGCGGATTTCTTAGGCTTAAAATAACGTTGTTTTCTCCAACAACAAAAATCGCGCGTTTTAGGTCTAAGAAATCACTCTTCACAGCATCGGCTTCAGTATGCCCTTCTGTTTCTCTCTGCAGTGCCCCTTGCAGCTAACCCATTAAGGATCCAGCATTGAGTTACATACAATAATACTACGTCGTGTCACTGCTCTATAGGGCAGTGTTTGTTATTACAAACAATGACAGCGATATTTAGGTGTATCATATCTGCAGGATTCTAAGAGAGTGACGTTTTTCTAATGCTGGTGTTGTAATGGCAATTTCTAAAGATGCCGTTCTGTTGGTTAATTTTAGCAATGATTCATTTCCTAACTAGGTTATTGCACGTCTAGTTTTCTGAGATGTCACTGTTTCAGTGACAGGACAACCAGTTAATTATGTCAGACATATATCAACTTCAATGAAAGTTACGTGCCTTCAAACAAATCTTCAAAAAACATACGTCATGGTAATCCAGGCACTTTAACTGATGGTTAAAATCACAACCTAGCTCGGGACTAAGTTTGGGGTTTGATTAACATCTCTGTAACGTGTGGTGCAGTGCCAACCCGGGCCACTGCACTGTGACTGAGGTTGGTGCTGATGACCTAGGTGTCCAACAATATGTCAGCTTTAGCAAAAGGCATTACACCATGTTCAGAAAAATTTCACTCCCTCAAAACACAGCTATGATTCCTCCAACCTTAGACAATATCGTCATCGGTGTTTGTAGTATCAGACAATATACCACTAAAAAATGATCAGTTAAGCTGTAAATTTGGCTTCTTTTCTCATACACTCCTCAAGAAAGAATGCGGAAAGCTTAGGCCACAGCAGTGCCATTACTACATGTCCAGGGCACGCGGTTCACCATAACAATAAGGCTATATTCTAAACATAAATATTTGTTATAAAAACGCCCTCCCCTCAAGGCAAAGTGAGCCAGTGAGCTAGAACGAAACAGTCAAAAACAAATGAAGAATAAGTAATGAGGTAAAGGCTTAACAAAGCAGCAGTCTGCGTGAGCATCCGTCCTTATGATAATAGACAATACACTAGTACAAGAAATAAAGAAAGGCAACTGCCGCAACTGGGAGTCGATCCCAGGACTTCACAGGCACTAGGCCGGTTCACTGACCTCTGTGCTACTGTGGCGGACCCCGGCTGCATGCTCCAGCTGAGCTTTGAAGCTGTTTGACATTTCTTGTTGTTGAGACCTTCTTAGCTCGGCTGGAGCCTTTAAGTAAGAAGGGTTTCCCCAGTAGCACAGCAGTGGAAGCACCAGGTCTGGTAGGTGGGGAATTCCTGAATTTGAGCCCCAGTTGGGGTAATTGGATTTTCTTTCTTTCTCAGATGAGCAAGTCTTAATGCAGAAGCTTCTTTAACCCGTTACATCTTGATTTATTGTTTATTTATGGCTGGCGTTATTTCTAGTGTATAGGTCACGAAGCAAGTTGCTTGCCTTCCTTGTGTACACGTATATGACCTTTTGGTCCTCACTGAGAAAGGTTGAACGTCTTTAAAAATCAGCTGGAGCCTATAGCCAGGGTCCGCTCCAGTAGCACAGTGGTGAAGGTGCCCAGCATGGTAGTCCTGGGAGAAGAGAGTAACCTACCACCTTTTTCTGCATTGCGAAATTTTCTATGTTATGTAATTTAGCAATACGTTGATTCTACTATTTAGGGGCATGGGCACTGCTGCCCCCGATAGAAAAAAACGGCCCTGGTTAATGGCTACGTCTGAAATACGCATCAGGGTGGATCCAAAAATGTTTTTTTTTATTTCATATCGTAATAGTGTGGAAAAGTTGGTCTTCGAACTCTAAATCACTATCCCAAAAGGAAAAATGTCTATAAAATATTTTTTGAGGTGCCCACCTGGGCCTAAAGTTTACCATTAAAAGTCAATAGGGAAAATCGCTAATTCTGAGAAAATTATTTTTGACTGGTTCAAAATACATTTTTTTTTACATTATGTAAGTTGGTACTCTCAGAGACCATTAAAAGAAGCCATAATTAAATTTTTTTTAAATATTTCATCTCGAAACTTCGTTTTAATTCAAGGCGTAAAATCGACAAAAATGCCTTTTTGCCGTATTCTGATGGCCGAAAATTCGCATTGTTTTCTGGAAGAAGGGAAAATGTTTTTGATTTTGGTTTCAATTTGGTAGTGTCTGAGAGTACAAATGAGATAATGTAAAAAGCAATATTTTAAACTAGTCTAAAGTTACTTTTACAGAATTAGCAATTTTTCCCATAGACTTTTAATGTTATACTTTAGGCCCAGGTGGGCACCTCAAAAAATTATTTTAGACTTTTTTTCCTTTTGGGATAGTGATTAGGAGGTCGAAGACCAACTTTTCCACACTATTATGATTTGAAATTTAAAAAAAAAGCATTTTTTTGATCCACCCTAATACGCATCACACTTCTTCAAAATCATGGATTCAAATTAATCTACTGTTGTTAAAGTGATGTAGTTTATATATATATTTGAAATATCGCTTGGAGTGCAAGGGAAATAATACTATAACAGGTATATTTTAATATTTCATCAAAGCTGATAACTTGGCTACTAAGTGCACAAATTCATTTATAAACTGAAGCCTTTTGCCCAACAGCATGAACATTTTCAGTGTTTCTTCTGAAACAATTGGTTACTATGAAAATGCTCGCACTTTTGTGCAAAAAGCCTCAGTAAATGGTAATTTTGTGCATTTTGTGAGCTTGTTGCCAGATTCCTTGATATTTGAAATGGTCTGTCATAATAAACTTGTTTTAAAAAAAAAAGCAAAATGCAAAATGTCCTCAACTTGGATAATAAGTGAAACTAAATAAGATAGTCCTAATAAAAACAGTTACTCCTTTCTAAGTCATTCACTTTGTGTATTCAGGTATTGCTAAAATGAGTGGTTCCCCTCACTCCTTTTTGTAGAAATTTAACGTATAACAATTATTGAGTTAAATCGATTTTAACAAGATTTCATTACTTCCTATTTAAAATAAAATTAAACCTGTTGTCCCAAATATGCTTTCATATTACTGAACAGGTTTACGGATCATTAATTAAGCATTCAAACTACCTAATAATGTTTTAACTTCTTTTGTTTTTTATTGAAAAACAATGTTGGATCATCATAGTTTAGTACTTGCACCAAAATTTAATAATTTAATCGAGGCTAGACAGCACAGCACAGCACAAAATGATAGCTACTGTATGGAAAGATGCCTACGTACATGTACCTAAAATGTAGTGTTTTCTATTAACTGTTGTGTAAGTACTGAGAGGTCGGACATTTTTAACACTATTCATAGGTGCATCTTTTATTGATTGCTTATTGACGTTTTTTTTTTCAGCCATCGTGCCCCCAAACAAAGGTCTTGATTGTAACTTTTACGATGGTGACTCATGTCATTGGACCCAAACAATTGAGAAGTACTGGTCCGTTGGTAATCTGAGTGCGGCGGGGAGTAAAAGTGTGTTTATTCCACCTGCAAGGGAAATGCCAGGTAGTCTTTTCACTACATACTTTCTTAACTTCTCCTTGAAATTGAATTGCGAACAGATTTGCCTTTGGTTATCAAAATAGTAAAAGTCTGGGTCAAAGAAGAAAATATTAGTACTATTTTAATAACAAAAGGATGAGTCGTGCAAAAAAGTGCATATACTGAATTGGCAACGTTTCCAGGGTAAATCTGCACCCTTATCAAACAAAGCAAGTTTTAAATCTTAAGAAATAACAGAGTCATTCTAAAAGAGGAATTGGTAACAAAAAAAAAGAGCAGATGTGACAATATCTGTTGCGTATGCTACTTCTTCATTTCGTTTTTACCTCATCCTCTTTTGAAATTATTTGGTATAAAATTTAACTTGCCTATTCTGGAACCTCATACAGTTCGCATCACAAGGGGTTCCAAATTGGTAACGTGAGTTGATGAGTTGAATTTTGTTGTAAATATTTGTATAATGGTGGTATTGGTTTTAATTATTTTTTATATTTTGCTGTACTTCTCCGAAAAAGGACGAGAAATTCTGAAATTTAGGATAATTAAAGTTTTACGTGCAGCAAGGTATGCTGAGTCAGCGAGGTTTGTTCTACATTCAAATTGAAATCCCAGAAGTTCCTAGTATTTTGTAACTGCAAGTATTGCGATCCAGAACTTGTTCCATTTTTACAGAGGCCTCATACAAAGAATTATCACAACTTCAATGTTATATTCTAATTCAACTAATTGTTAAAAAATAACTAAACAGTCAAGATTTTCAGGGTTTTTTTTGCGTACAGTTAACTCTCGATGATCATCTGTTAAAAATGGGATGACATTGTAAGAGTACGCTTCACCATCTGGGGTTTGATAGTAATTGATAGTGCAACTCCTCTCATGATACAAGACCAGTTGAGCTGAGATGCCAAAGGTTGCATATTTGGAGGCATTTTGCTTTCATTTGGGAATTTTTACGGCTTAGTTACAGTTCTGATTTCTACAAATATGTATGGTCTGTGATGGTTACGTGATAGTTAGATATGGTGATCCATATCCCATTTGTAAAAATGATCCCAAAACGATTGTTCAAGTGCAGTCAGGCTTTATTTCTATAGTAACATTAATAAAAGGGAACAGTATTATAGGTGATTATAGGGAAACAGTTTTCTAGAATTCATAGGACACCTTGTAAATAATAATTGCAGGATCTGTTTTTGCTGTGCAGGCATCAAACCCCACAAAAATCAAAAGTAACAGTCCATTATAGGCTAAACTTGATCCAGATCACCATTCCCCAGTAATCCAATCCACTAAATAACAAAAGTATTAATTTTGTTAGTCGTTCTCCAGCTGTTGTATGTACATGCATCAGTTCTGATGTCTGCATAATGCTATGCTCAGTACTTGTACCCATGCTTACTTTTAAAAGCCACACAAGTGATAAATTTTCAGCATTAAAATTCCGCTCCTGACAGTAGGACACAAAACTAAAGGGCATATAACAACACAATATTTTTAATTTTCGTGAGGTAATTCCTCTCTTGGTCTTAAAAACACAAATGAAACACCATAAAAACTTCTAAACATGAAACACCCCCAATTAGTGAGTACCATCTTAATCTAATTAACAGACATCTAGTTAACAAACATCCATTTAGATGAAGATGGTGCTCACTAATTGAGGTTTCTCTTTATGTTTAGGAGTTTTTATGGTGTTTCATTTGTGTTTTTGTGACCAAGAGAGGAATTACCTCTCGAAAATTAAAAATATTGTGTTGTTATATGCCCTTGTGGTTTTGTGTCATGCTGTCAGGAGCGAAATTCCAATGCTGTTACCTACTCAACCACATATTGACCGATTTATACAATAAATTTTCATTTAGGATAAGGTTTCAGATTTCTCGTTATGTTTACAGTACTTGTGGGGAACTGAGATCTAACATTTCCACCACCTTTCATCTCAATGGAATCCATGCCTGGGTGGGTTTCTTACTCCATTTAACAACAAATTTGTTGAAATCTCACTTACTAGCTGTAGCTCTTCCTACTGCTGTACAGATATAGTCGATGGTAAGCAGGCGTGTCCTGAGTTGGAATACTAGTCGGATCAGTTATCTTCTGTCTTTCTTTGATTAGTATGGCTTGGATTCTCACAAGGCTATTCTTTAATGTTGAATGTTGATGTGAGCATTAACCCTTTATGTTACGAGTTACTGTTCATTAGCTATATTACGGGCAGTTGAATGCAATGTATGTGGGGGAGGAAGAATCGTGTTAGTCTAATAGGATTCCTGTATTAAAAAAAAAACATATGTTTACGTGAGTAAGTGCACTTCCACTTCATATGTACTGTGTACTTAATACTGTTTTACATAGCACCTGTTTCCAGGTAGAAGGTTTTGTTCATTTGAGTTTTTGTGTTCTTTTTTCTTGCAGAGTCATATTTATTCATTGAATCAAATGTCCTAAACCCAGAAAATCTTCAAGCAGTCATCACCAGTCCATTGCTGGAAGTATCAGGGAGAACAGTTTTCTGTTTCTCCTTTTGGTCCTATCTTTTCGGACCAGACGCCGGCAATTTGACCTTACAATTAACCAGTTATTATGATGAAGGCCTAGCGCCAGAAAGATACCTGCTCTGGAAGAAGGTCGGCACGCAAGTAGATGCTTGGCAACAGCACTACATCACCATCAATTTGACTGCTAATACTGATGTAAGTTGTAGTGATTGTCCTAGTCAGGAGTTCAGATATTACAGGTATCTTCGGATAAAATAGGGTTTGCAAAAGGTAACAGACATTCATTTACATGACATGATGTCACACACGGATCATTTCATGGGTGTTTGTTTGATTAAAAAACCTAACCTTTATCCAGGCATTCTCCCTGAATGATTCGTGTGACGACCAAAGACCTCAGCATGCAAATGCTTGCATCTTGTCGTCCAACTTGGCCTGTCCACCAACTCCTAAAAAATGCATCAGCTCCAGCTCTTAGGTACTCCTGGGTGGACTTTATGGACCAAAATCTCGGCATACATAAATCTGCATTTTGTCGTTCAACTTGGCCTGTCCGCCAACTCCTCAAAAATGCATCAGCTCCAGCTCTTAGGTTCTCCTGGGTGGACTGTGTGCAACCAAAATCTCAGCATACAAAAGTCTGCATCTTGTCATACGACTTGGCCAGTCCGCTAACTCCTCAAAAATATGCCACTCCAGCTCGTATGTTCTTGGTACCAATTCTTCTGACAATGTCCTTTATTGTTTATTTTCGCTGGACGTCTGGTTCGTCCATGGAACTCTCTTCTGCCGTCCGTAATTTCTGCTAAGTCTGTGAACTCTTTTATGAATTGCCTGGATTGCTACGATACTGGTAATGAAATCTTGGATTTTGTGTCGGAGGGTGCTAATGAGCAATTGCTTAGAACCAAAATTTTTCCCTATT
The DNA here is from genome assembly GCA_023313725.1 of Lithobius niger. Lineage (NCBI taxonomy): Eukaryota > Metazoa > Arthropoda > Chilopoda > Lithobiomorpha > Lithobiidae > Lithobius > Lithobius niger. The sequence goes on from JAHWFP010177303.1 coordinate 49,169, forward strand.
AGGACGTCCACCGGGCAGTGCTTATTAGAATTTGTTTGTGCACGAGAATTTTCAGAAAAAGGATAGGGATATTAAAATGTTACAACGCTGCAATACGTAAAAATGGTGCAACAGTAGGTGAGATGCACCATATCTGATCATACGTCACTCGGACAATAATCAATGATGCTTGCCACGGCAAAAATTTAACATTGTCGTTGCATCTTGTTTAGGTTGACATAGTCGGCCAGATAAAGGTTAACTCGTTGTTGAGAACCAAAGTGAAACAATTCTGGTTTTCTCTTAAACCTGCCAGTGTTTAACCTTAGGATACTAAGTTTATAATTTTGAGGCATTTTGGCTCAAAATTGAGAGGACGACATCACTGAATTATTTGTTTAGTTCATCAATGTGGGTTCGGGAGGCCAATGAATTGTGTCCAAATTGTATCCCGCCATTGTTTAATGCGATTACTACAACTGCCTACGACAATGAAGAACCAATTACTACTCAACTATGGTAGGACATATGCCAAGTCTAGAAAAATGCTAGTATGTTCCCATCAATAATACACGAGGGACAGAGCCTGGACGGAGCGTTGACATAAGTATACAATAATTCTAATGCTCCTTGTTTTAAACAAACAAAAGTGCACGAAGGATGGCCATACACATAAGACTCCCAGGAAGTACCAATAACAATAAAAAGGAAACCAAAAAAAGCCAATACATTAAGTGAACCAAAAACAGTGAACCAAAGACCAAAAAAATACCGCTTTAAAGCTTGTATCCCTGTGGAATTCAGAGTTGTAAACGCACGCAAATAAACGGATTAGAGTGCACTGGAACGAGACGAACTATAAGTTGAACTCCAATTCAACGGAACAAACAAAGACAAATAATAACCAGTTGCATAATACACAAATTAAACAAACCCACACAACAAACACTTATATCAGTCATGACCCATTTCAAACACAAACTCCTTTCACTTTCTGATATTGCTAAGGAATAAAAATGATAGTTGTTCCCTGAAATTCAACAGAACATGCGCCCCGCCCCAAAGAAATAACCTGCATGTATCACACAGTAGAAATGCACTAAAAAATACGCATACAGCCACTCAAACAAAATAGAATTAAAACATAAACCCACTAAAACGTACATAACAAAGAACAAATAACCAACCGCCTGTAGAAAACACAAATTAAACACACCCACACACTCTCACAGACAAGACCCAATTCAAATGAAGAATTGCGTTCCTTTCTGATATTACCAAGGAATAACCAGAATTCTTGTCCCTGGATTTGGAGTGAAAATTACAGTTCGTTTCGTTTGAGTGAACTCTAATCCGTTTTTATTTGTTTGCCTGCACATCTTTGAGTTTCACAAGTATACGATATATATAGATTTTGATTTTCACATTTCGAATTTCACATCTTGCATTTCACATCTTGTTTCACAAAAGGTACAGTGATGATCACTGTTGAACTTTAATAATTTATTCTAGGTCTTAGTAGCTCTCAAACGACATTATTTAACTTGGCCAAGCCAGTCGCATGTGGCTCAATTTCTGCATTACGTTTGGGCACATGGACAAGACCGGAGAAGAATCCGAATTACCTCTGGCCGAAATAGCGTATTTACAAGTAGCTGTTCGTTAATAGTGGGGTGATCGCAGAACGGTGCTGGAACGTATTATGGGAGTCATGGGATTTAGCGAAACGGCAATACATTGTGATAATACAAGTCAGTAGCATTACCTCTGGCCGAATAGCGTATTTACAACTGGCTGTTCGTTAATAGTGGGGTGATCGCAGAACGGTGCTGAAACGTATTATGGGAGTCATAGAATTTGGCGAAACGGCAATACACTGTGATAATACAAGTCAGTAGCATTACCTCCAGCCGAAATAGCGTATTTACAAGTGGCTGTTCGTTAATAGTGGGGTGATCGCAGAACGGTGTTGGAACGTATTATGGGAGTCATGGGATTTAGCGAAACGGCAATACACCACGATAATACAAGTCAGCAGCATTACTTCTGGCCAAAAAAGCGTATTTACAAGTGGCTATTCGTTAATAGTGGGGTGATCGCAGAACGGTGCTGGAACGTATTATCGGAGTAATGTGATTTGGCAAAACGGCAATACACTGTGATAATACAAGTCAGTATCATGCACATACGTCCGAGAAGGCAGGGACAAGTTTTAGTAAAAGGCCATGCTGCGGTTAATTTGTGTAAGGCCTCATTTCTTTTTGCTGGTCACACTCATACGGTGCACATACGGTGCTGGAACGTATTATCCATTGTTAGATTCCCAACATTAAAAAAACAAGTGATTGCAGGCAGCGACAACAGCACTGCAACATTCTTTTACAGTTTGATGAATACAAATATATTATTTTGACAATAATGTAGTGTGTTGTCTGTTGACAATGTTAACTATGACTTAAGATTGTAAGAACGTGATAAGTCCAGAAGTTATGGCTTCTTAAGTGAGACTTTCATTGCTTTAGTACAGAGACCAAGAATACTGCATCGTTGAACTCATAAATGGGTTCCCGATAAGGTGTGCAGTGATCTTGGTCGCTGGACACATCGACCAAGGTGTTATTTAACTACAGTATGCTGAAGTAGAAATTTGTGTAATATCACTATGTTCTGTTTTCTGAACACCTGGCTTCCTGACTTAAGTGCTAACTTATTCCTAACATACATCTTCTCGTTCTAGCTAAATTTTCAAGCCGACATTGGAAGAGATGGCGTTTTAGCATTGGACGACTTTGAAGTATCGTTAGATGAATGTCCTGTAAGCCGTAAGTAATGTTTTGTAGTCTTACCCCCTAGCTAAAATAGTAGCAAAGTAGGCTACCAAAACTGAGTTAGGGATGACCAAAATAGTGCGTTAGCATAACGTCATAGCGTAATCATGAATTAATTCGTAGTATTATTTTCACTTTTTTTTTCTAAGTTTGCCTAATTTGCAGCTTGAATACAAAATCTTAACTTGAACACAGTGCTGTTGGAAAACTCTGTGTTTACTTTTTTTTAATGTAAAATATCCTTTAAAAAATAAAGACCTTATGCATTTCAAATGTAGACGAGCTCGGCTGAAATCGGTGACCCATACATTACGTACTCATAAAGAAAATTATGCAAGCTTTACTCGCCCCTCCCCCTACAAGAACCCACTAAAAAAAAATTAAATTCATAACAAGTTGAACCACGTGACTACTGGCGGGCAATAATCCACTGAACACCAGGAAATGGAGTTGCTCCTGTCTTTTATCGGTTTCATGGAATTAGATTTAAATTCTAATTGTTATTGCAGGTCAATCTCGGTTACTGAATTTGATACCTGATTCTATTTGTCCCTTTCATTGCTTACAGAATAATTATATTACATAAATTCATAACGTTTGTTAATCCTGGACGTTTCATAATTTCTGATAAGTCTTTAAATTCTTTAATGTTGGCTTTGTTCGTTGCTCTGAAAAGTCATTGTCAGTACTCGAAACCTCATAGATTTTTATGTGTATTTATATGTGAATTACGAGTAATTTTATAATATATAGATTTTTGTATCATATTCTTTCTTTCTGCCCAGGTCACAAAAGTCCCTCCGCAGTTCTGAAACGTTTCCCATATTCCTTGAATAAAACAGATTTTGTCACAGAAAACCCAGCAGATTTTCGGGTGTATTAAACATAATTCATAAAATCCAATGTTTGTGCCAAGGATTCATATCTACGTTTTCATTTGTTTTCTATCGATTTACGTCTCTTAGGGAGATACATATACAGCAGCTGTAAGAACGTGTGTTTTTCGTCAGCAAATAGATTATTGTTTTAGTTTTTGATGTTCTTGGTATTTCAGTCAGACTGAACTAACTTAAAAAAGGTGCAGGACCTCACACAGAGCTATGATTTCGGTCAGTTCCCATTATTTTTGGCAGTGTAGTTTGCCTTGTAAAGAAACCCAACGAAAAGTTTATTCAAAGACGACAAAGAAAAATTGAATTATGAGCTCTGAACGTTTAGTTTTTAAAAATAGAGCAAAGTTAGCTGTAAAAACTTACTTTGTATAAATGCTGCAGGTCATTTTCAGTGTAAAAGACACAGCACTGCAAACTCAATCTGACCTTCCTATATTTAAAAAAAAAACAACCTATAATGCATTTGGCAGCACTGGTTGAGAATTATACTGCTAAAGTTTATTTCATTACTGCTGCTAAGTTATTTTGCACTTAACCTCACTTATGGGAAGTCCTGGTTTCGAATCCTAGTCAGGGCAGTTGCAATTTTTTCTATCTCAGATTAGTATCGATGGCATGCACAAAAGTGGGGCATTACCCCTGCCCTTTTTGGAAAGAAATAAACCTTATTTTAGTTTTCCGAACTGATAAATGCTGGTGCTGCAGCCAAGTGAAGGGCCTAGAGACCCAAAAGGGCCAAAGAAGGCCAGTCAAGAGTTAAAAAGGGGCTTAAAAGGGTAATAAAGACAATGACAAGCTGAATGGAGGGGCAAAGAGCGTGACGAGCAACAACAAAAAAAGACCTTACAAACTTAACCTCAGCAAGCCCTTTTCTAAAACTTGCCCCTGCCTTCTCGGATGTATGTGCACGCTACTGACTTGTATTATCACAGTGTATGGCCGTTTTGCCAAATCCCATTACTCCGAAAATGAAGCTCCGACTCACAATTCCATGAAATGGGTTTTCCGTTTTGTCAAAATTATTTTTTCCAACGTGCCTTCACTGCGCCTGCTGCATAACAAGGCATACTCTTCCCTATTAGCCTCTCTTCCTTTTAAAGAATTTCTATTTAAAAGGATGTTGTGGTCATCGTAGCTGAGTGGTGAGAGAGTTCAGCCTGGTTGCTGGAAGTTGGCGGATCTGGTCGAACCCTAGGAAAGGGGACCTTGGCAAAGCTCCCGCCAGGACTGCCGGCCAGGGTAGTGTGAGAGGCTACCTTGCTCCTTCAGCAGCTATGGGATGTATTCTGGCTAATTCTGGACAATCTTTTGGCCCCGACGATGATCGGAGGTTTCCCGGATCGAATTCCCGGGCTGGCACCTCCCTTTACCAGATATTTCTTCTTCTCTAAAAATTTGGTAATGTTCAAAATTGTGCTGGTTCATCCATACAAGCATTAATTGCTTCGCTTGACTTAAGGCTCGTCAAAATTTCTTCATAAAAAAGTATATTTTAATATTATTAATGTGTCATTAGTTGTGGTTTCTGATGTTAACAACAGCATATAATGACAAATTTAATTAAATCGGAATGATTCTTTAATAGGAAGAGGGGGCTTTTAAATTGTCGCTAGGCTTAGTTTCGGCAAAACCAGAAATATTTTGGCGAAGTGGGTTTCAGCTAAATTGTTTCGGCATAATGGGTAACCACGTTTATCACAAGGCCAGTCTTTAATGCTGATGGTTTTCTTCATTAAGTCATTATGTGAAGATTTACTAGTTTTTCTTTTCCTTACTTTATTATTTCACTGTTTGCTGACAGTATTTTTAGAGTAGTTGAAATGCGCATGACAGTCATTTTTACTGACAGCACTACATCCATTTATTTACCTTTTTTTTCTGACAGTGATTATATTTATATTTTAATTTTGTTAATTCGTTAGGAGTTTGTGGATTTGAATTGAATGCTTGCAAGTGGTCTGATGATGCATCTGCTCCCTTAAACTGGACATTATCACAAGGTGATGCTTATGCTGGTTATTTTCCCGACGTGGATCACACTACAGCATCAGAAGATGGTAGGTATCACGTTAGGAGAATTTCACCTGAAGGGAAAAAATAGTGTTAGCGATTCAAATCGTTGCAGGAGCTTATAAATGCATACACATCCGTAGGCTGTAGAGTAACCATGCTGTAACACTCACTGATATTCCGTCCTTCGTCACATGAAAGTGAAGCTGTGCGTTACGTTTCTCGGCTTCGGACAGCTAATTCAGTGCTGCTAAAATAATTGGTAAAATTGCTTTAGCAGCACTGAATTAGCTGTCAGAAGCCGAGAAACGTAACGCACAGCTTCACTTACATGCGACCTTGTGACGAAGGATGGAATATCAGTGAGTGTTACAGCATGGCAAGTAATGCCAAGAGGAATAAACTTCTCCAACTCAGGCATGGACTGGTGTGAGCCAGGAGATACACAGACAATTTCTACCCCAGTCGGCCATGACTTGAAGTAACACAACTGCTAGCTGCTCAGAAATAAAAAAAACTGCTAGCCGCGTGAAGAAACAAAACTGCTAATTGCTTGAAGTAAGAAAACTGCTAACTGTTTGAAGTAACAAACCTGCTAGCTACTTGAAGTAACAAAACTGCTGACTGCTTCAAGAAAAAAAAACTGCTAGCTGCTTTAAGTAACAAAACTGCTTTTAAGTAACAAAACTGCTTTTAAGTAACAAAACTGCTAACTGTTTCAAATAACAAACCTGCTAGTGGCTTGAAGTAACACAACTGCTAACTGCTTGAAGTAACAAAACTGCTCGTGTCTTAAAGTAACAAAACTGCTGCTGCTTCTTACCAGAAAGGGTTTTCTTGGACCAATCACAACACAAGTGTCATTTTGCCACGTATTTATTAGATAAAAACATAAGCAGCATAATTAAGCAGGTTAATTAAAACAGTAATTTCAATCACTCATTTGATGACTGGCCACCAGGGATCGCGATGCAGAACGAGGTATGGAACATGGGGTAACATTAAAATGGTCCAGAAGCAGGCCGTATGGGTGCTCCTTTAGGCCATTCCTGGTCGTTAAGGTAACAATTTTATAATTTCTTACATTTCAGAGTTCGCTTGACTAAATTAGTTTTTTATGTCACTTTACATTAACTTTCTAGTTTACTGTAGTCTATACTAAATAGAACAGGCTCCTTCTTTGAACTCTTCCAGGGCTCTCTTTAATGCTCTGTCTTCAGGGTTTGGTGGGACTACGTCATAACTCACTCTATCCATACAATTTTGAAAACTTGATAGATAAGGTTTTCTTCAAACTGTTACCAAACACCACAAATTCTTCATTTGGTATTTTTTCGCTTATTAAAAAGACTTTCAAAATCTCTTACGTCTGTAGCAACATTTGTTTAAATGTTTTAAATAATTTATATAGCATTTTACCATAAATACTGGTCCTATAGGTAGCTCTTGGATGAAGATTTACATAGAAACAATATTTTGAATTTTGTTCTTCTTCCAGCATTATCATGAATTGAGGCCCAGTAAATAATTTGAAATAACTCGATGAATTAAGCTTGAAAATTGGCAATTTTTAATTTTATTAAATATGCAGCTATATGTGTTCAAACCTGTGAGCTACCAAATTGCTTAGAACTGTTGTTTTCAATATTTGGTAGTAAAATTTGACAGTAGCAATGGACAATATTATTGTTTCATTAAAAGTACATAAAATTTAATGTTTAGAGATAGCAGAAGGAACGCTACTCAACAAAGACAAATCATGTTATAGAATATCCTTGGAAAGTTTTTGAACTAAGAAGATAACACTGCAAAACTGGAGAATAATAGTGATACTTTCATTTATCTAATAACAATTACTCGTGGGGAGTATTTTCCACTGCAAGAAAAACATCTATTATTGGTTACCAAGACATGGTAATGGTAATATGTGTAACAAATAAAGTGAACATTTATTTTTTTTCTTCTTTCTCAAATGACGTTACAAAAAGCATAGGATGCAGTTCCGAGATGCTGTGCCAGTGGCGAATGGGCACCATGAAAATGATTCGTTCCTTGAACGGTTGCTTGCCTTTTTTTTTTTTGGGGGGGGGGGGGGG
>JAHWFP010177304.1:9105-24864 GCA_023313725.1 Lithobius niger
TTTGTAGTTTTAAACGTGACCCACCATACTAACGTATGTATAGAGCAGTGACATTTGCCGCCATATTGCCACCAGATTGGCACCAGTATGGGTTTTGGAGGGCGTAACTACAAGGTGCACTATATAAAAATGGAGGGAAAAACAACGGAAGAGCGGATTTCTTAGGCTTAAAATAACGTTGTTTTCTCCAACAACAAAAATCGCGCGTTTTAGGTCTAAGAAATCACTCTTCACAGCATGGGCTTCAGTATGACGCTCTTCTGTTTCTCTCTGCAGTGCCCCTTGCAGCTAACCCATTAAGGCTCAAGCATAGAGTTATACACAACTAGCGGAGGTGGTGTTTGATGCACGGTTAAAAACACTGGGACGATTTCCTTCCTCATGTGTTTGTTACGGAATGCGTGTATCCCGTCTATGTGTGTTTGCGTACCCTGGCTAGCGAACGGTGTTTTTCGTTGGCTTCCTTTCCCTCATTCAGCGTATCCCTTGTTCCGGGGTCCATACAGTTACATTCCATATAATTCTTTCCTGCAAAAATGGTTGGAATACGCGTTAAAATAAATAAATAGGCATTGGAGACATTGTAAGGGAGGATTAAACAAACGAAGGTTCAACAATCAGCAAGAGGGCGAGAGGGTTCATTCTTGTCACGGTAGCAAAGAAAAAGGGCGAGCGACCAACAATGAAAACGGATATGTGCTCTATCAATTACTTGCGGCCGTCTTGTGGCGGCCGTCTTGTGGTAGCCGTCTTGTGGCCGTCTCGTTGCCGTCCATCCTACGCGACAACTCGATTTTATTAATAAAGATAATGCTACGTCGTGTCACTGCTCTATATTTCAACCATGCATAACATGGTGTCAAGAGTCGATTAATGAAATTATGAAAAAACTGCGAGTATTAATTATAACTGTGTGACTGAATTGAAAGATGTAATGGCAGCTCAGTTGCACCAAATATTTAATAGCACTATTTAAACATGGAACCTATGATTATTAGGGACTTGGATGGATACGACTTTGTAATAGACGGCTTGCTTCTTCGGCTGTGCTACTCGCGAGAACACAATGCGCTGGCGATATAGGGCAGTGACACGACGTAGTATTATTGTGTATAACTGTATGGTGGAGCCAGTAACTGGGTTAGCTGCAAGGAGCACTGGAGGGAGAAAGGAAGATCGTCTTATTGAAGCCAATGCTATTAGACTGGATTTCTTAAGCCTATATAACGTGCGATATTTGTTGTTGGAGAAAGCAACGTTTTTTTTTAAGCCTAAGAAAGCCGCTCTCAAAGCACTGTCTTGACTAGCATTGCCTTTTTATCCCCTTATATTTTAATCTAGTGCACCTTGTAGCTATTACCTCCAAATGGTATCTCGTGGCCAAAATGACGTCACTTGACGCTGCTCTATAGCCTGACGACAGGTGTTGATAGTGAAAACCCTCACAAAAGGGTCGCCCAGATGCTACCAAACTCGTTTGATGCCTACGGTAAGGTTTAGCTGATCCGAGACGAAAACAGCAAAGGAACACAAATAAACTTTCCTGTAAGGTTTCATACACCGCAGTGGAGAGCTGTATTGTTTAGTCCACGTGAAACCTTACTGCTGTATTCAAATATATATATATTTTTTTTTACCATTTTTGCTTTTGCACACGATAGATTAGCGAAGAATTGGTGCATTCTGCTTGGCTAAACGATATCGCTGGAAAATGTTAAAAAACGAATCGTCTAGTGTGCTTAACACAGCTCTACAGGTAATTCAAGGTACGTGCGAGTCTTTGAAAACCTGGAAATGTCCTAGCAAGTAATAATGAAATTCCATGCCTGGAAAAAGGCTTGAAAAATGATTATGCATCATCAGTAGGGTGATGAAGGGAAAGTAGACTATGTGACTGAAGAACAATGAAAACATTTAGCCAAGAAAATAGTCCAGTGTGTAGCCGTACATTATTCTTTGTTTGTTTTGGCTTGAAAGAATTTGAAATTTGGGCTCTGGTTTTAGTATTTACGGGTGTATTGGCTGGATACAGCAGTAAGGTTTCACGTGGACTAAACAGTACAGCAACACTGCAGTATCTGAAATCTTCCAGGAAAGTTTATTTGTGTTCCTTTGCTGTTTTGAATTCGGATCAGTTAAACTTTACCTTGAGCACCAAACGAGCACGTTTTTGTTTTCTAATTCGTGCTACTTCGGCGTACCTTGCAGTTTAGATTAGCTTGTGTTAATGTTTTGTATCATGATCAATTACCCTTTGCACAAACCAATACGAAAAAAAACCCATTAATCTTCAGTCTACGTCTTGCAGCTGGCGTTTGCTGTTGTGTGTGTAAGTGGTGGCTGCTAGGGAAGTGGAGGATTAGTTTCAAAGCAATGCTGATTCACTCCTTAGTGTATAGCTAGGAGACTGTACACATAGCATTACATATTAGGCATCAGCCCAAGTGTACCCCTTGTTCTGACCCTGATTAACTCCAGAGGTCCAACCGTTCAGTTTGACCCCCAACACCAACTGGCGATCCAACGTTTGGCCACCGGTATTTATACTGGTGGAGTACAATGGATCTTGCCTAAGTCTTTACGTCTCGTGACTGGCTAGCAGGCGCGATCCGGTACTAACTGGTTTAGCAAAAGGACTTGCTCGCAACCCGTTTGTTGGCGTTTGGCCAACTCCCGTGTGTGCACGGTAGTTAGCGGCATACAACAGCCCTTTTAACGGCAAGGTGCACTATGTAGTGCTAGCTTCGTGAGTTTAGTATTGCTGTACAGTACATGGAGGCCGTTGCAGATTGGCATTGTTGCATAATAACAATGTTTATAACAATGGAAAACAATCTTGTCGTTTAGAGCCACCAAACCCCTGAACCAATTGTCCAATTATAAACGGCCTTATGGAAAGGGCACTTCTACAGAACATTACCTGTAAAATTATAATGGTTTATTTTGATGTCACTACAGTATAAACCAATATTGGACGCCAGGGATTGTCAGGAATAAATCTTGTGCAGTGTGCATGTATCTTAAAACAACACACTTCTTTTAAGACTTCGATGTGATGCACCGACAAATACTGTGATGGAATTCTCAGATGTATTTAAAGGTTTTAGACGCCTCCCTGGTCGATATAAAATCACTATTCAAGAAAATGTTTAGCCACGTGCTAGAATGAGAAAAATCCCCATTACCATTCAGATCGAGCTAAAAGTTAACTGAATCGTATGCAAGCCCTAATTTTCAATACCAAGGTAAAGGAACCAACGGACTGGGTGAACAGTGTGGCACTGGTTGATAAGGCAGAAAACTGAGGACTTGCCTACCACTGAATCTTACACTATAAGTTAAGGTTTCACAGCAAAAATGTTAGGGCAAGAATTTATTGTGTCGATGGTCATTGCTGTATATTGTAAGCCAAGAACCGAAGAAAAAGTACTGTTAGGAGTCTGTAAGGATGCGTCTGTAAGGATGCGTCTGTAAGGGGCCTTAGGGCTTCGGGCAGATGACCAGGAGTGGTTAACTCTCGTTAAACCCTTTGAAACCCTTTGAAGGATGCGCGCCTCTGGGGTCACTGACCTTGCTAGCCGAGCGCCACTCTCTGCTCGGTTGGGAGCCAGGGAACGGAAAGGACGCACCAAGGGGTGCTCACGGTAAGAAACCGATGTTTGGCCTGTCGAACGGTTTGGAGTGAGTTATTTGGGACAACCAAGAGCTGGACTGAGTAACAATGTCACATATTTGGCGACCAAATGTTTTTGACGATTTTAGCTTCCTTACAGAGCTTGGAAAGTCGGCCAGTAGATATCAGCAGCAACCAGGCGTAGCAGCAGGTAGATAGGGGAAGAGGTAGGCAGGGGGAGGCGACAGGGAGGGGAAGAAATGGGAGGAAAGGAGAGGGAGCAGTACTTAATTCAACTGCCCATTCAAGTTCAGTTATGCGTAGCAAAGGGGGGGGAGGGGAAGGATGGTAGAAAACACGAATACAACAATGGATTTTGTAAAGGCATGCTAGCCGTTGTATACAACATGAAATCGTCAACCTTTAAACCAACGTTAGCAAGAGAAGCTGTTGTTGCCATCCTTTTCGTGTGCCACATAACTAACGCATCCCACCGGTTGCAAATTCACCACCAACAGAACCATTACGAAGTAAAGACCCCAACATGTTTCATGGTGCATCGGCCGGGAATGGAATTGTATCTTGCTGAATTACTGGACAAAAAGCCCACTTGCTATACTTGGTGAACTCACCAACTTTGCCTAGGAAATCTACAACGAAAACATTGACATTTTTACATACTTGACATACGGTTAGGAAAATTGATGAAAATATTGTTTATTCCGTATGGACAGAACCTTTTGTTGTGTGTGAATAATTTGTTTTAACTATCGTAACTTCTGGTTTTGTAAAAGTAAACATTTTGCACGAAATTGATTAGCGCTTCCTGAAGAAAAATAACATTTCTGTGATCTTTGAAGCCGACGGGATACGGTCATTAATCTTCGAAACCACTACAAATAATTATTCCTGTCTTAAGAAATGCGAGTGGGTAATAAATTTCCTTGCCGCGCAACTTGGATTCGAATTTAAATTCATCGCTCCTAATCTAATCTTTTGCCGTCGCGAATGTCCTGCTTGTCAAGGAATCGGAACAAATGATTCAGGAACAAATAAAAAAATTAAAAAACCACGACAATTATGTTGGACTTTTTTAAGTAAATATAAAAAATACTCATCCTATTTTTTTTAAGTTTCTAATATCGTATTAACTTCCCTTTCCTTTTTCTTTTTTTTTTTCTTCTTCTGAATTAGTGCTTATTAAATAACATGGCCTCAGAATCCATGCGACTTAGTTCCAAATTAGGACCAGAATGTGGTAACAACACTTTTAAAGCTACGCTTTGTGGCCCACAGCTCGGCAATCCATCTCGTTAGTCGATCCTGTCAGCGGTTGAATGAGCAGCTTTCCGTCATTGTTCCTCGAGTACAAGACCGTGGCCGTGAAAAATTTTAACCCCCCCACCCCCTCGAGAGGGTCCAAAAATGATTCACCGCCCCCAATTTCCCAATAATTCCTCAATAATAATGTTGGGGAACATACACAATGTAGCTTTAAAGGGCAATTACATCCATTTTGACATGCATGTTTGACTTTTGGATCACTTACCCAATAACTAAACACAAGAATCGCGGTAAGAATACGTTACTTACGTCCGATAGAACAATTCAATTACTGCATCACCAAAACACGACACGAAGGTCGCCATTGTTTTGCTGGAACGCGCAGAAATTAATGCCGACAGACGGACCTCTTCGATTTCGACTCGTAGCCGATTGAGATAGCTGTATTGACTGTGAGGCGCTCAAGCGACTGACGGCCTTATTTGGCCACTACACTGCCGGCGAGCTAAGGCCGTCAGACGTTTGAGCTCCTTACAGTCAATACATCTATCTCAATCGGCTGCGAGTCGAAATCGAAAAGTGACATCTGTCGGCATTACTTTCTGAGCGTTCCAGCAAAACAATGGCGATCTCCGTGTCATGTTTTGATGATGCAGTAATTAAATTGTTATATCGGACGTAAGTCACGTATTCTTACCACAATTCTTGTGTTTAGTTATTGTGTAAGTGATCCAAAACTCAAACATGCATGTCAAAATGGATGTAATTGCCCTTTAACACCACAAGAATGTTATTGCACTACAATCGTAAAAGCGCAGATGTTGTTACTTACTTGATACACCTCCCAACTCCCCCGCGTTAGATTTATTGCGAAATCTTTTCGCTGTTGTTGTAGGCACCAAGAATTTATAGGGTTTGTGAGGAGAATTTGTAACTCTAAAAAGTCCCTATTGAAACACGTTAGATCGGTCCCCATTAGTTCAGTCTGAGTTTTCAGAGGGCGCCACGGGTTCCATCTGATAATTTTTGCTCATTTTTCAGCCCAAATCTGAAGTAAACTAAATTACAACTAAGCCAGGCAAAATAATAATTAAAATCAAGCTAGTTTCGTTTAGTTTAGTTTAATTTTAGGTTAAAAACTGAGTAGAAATACCCACATAAAACACATGGCGCCCTCTATAAACTAAGACTGAACTAATACGACTGTATCCAAGACGTTTTAGCATGGGTCTCAGTCACAAATTCTCCACCCCAACCCTATAAATTCTTGTAGGCACTTATCAATAACTTCGCGGCGTTTGTTCGCCAACAACCCTCTTTCGGGGTCTAAATTGGATTCGCCCCGCAACCTTTATGGTTTCCTGTCACTGATGTTGGTGTATGGTTACCGTCGGTTGTGACGATCAAGACGATCTTTCTCCCTCTTCTAAGGAGCCCAACGTTCATCAATTTGCTTTCAATGGTCCTACTACGTTATTATCTTGACACAAACAAGGGCAACACACTGATGGCGCCACTGTCGTCAGGCGACGGCCGATGTTGAGCGGCGACAGTGAGTTCGAGATCTTGTCGAAGGGGGAAATATATATCGATGGGCCTTGGACCTAGCGGCTTGCAATCGACCAGAAAATGGGTCGTAAATTTTTTTTTCTTCTCGTTCAGGGTGACGCAATTAGGTGGTCCCGTCAGCCTGGTCACGCGCCACAGGACTTGAGTGCTCGGTCGTCTAATGATCCCGAGACGTTGAAGTGCACTTTAAATCGAGTGGGCGTCCGTCCGTCGTATTGAGAAAAAGAGTGAAAAAACAGCAAAACGTCACAACTGGAAAAGCGCGTAACTTCCGGTTTTAGTCCGCGTTTTGACCCAACTACAGTGGCACCGGGGTCTCAGACTGTACTAGAAACAATGCTTCCAAACCTACGCAATCAGCATTCCTTCCGGCGCTCCGCCTGTAACGCCAACATGGCGCCAGCTATAACTTCCGGTTCTCGTCTGAATGTGATCCGCGATAGGCTAATTATACAATCTATTTATTTATTTATTTTATTTACAAAATTATTGTAACACCACATAGAGAGCATAAGAGCAATTTCAGATTAAAACAACAATTAAAAAAAAAAAAAAACAAGAAACATGGAGGCGCTTATGGTGCACACCTTGCACACCGTTCTCACCTCTACTCTCGCCTGAATGAGATCCGTGAAATGCACATATCGCATAATTCATAATTTACGTCGTAATCTCTCTGTGGTGAGCAACGAAGAGAACACATATATTCGGCAGGTAGCCACAAATGTGAAAACGCTGTATATCTTTGAAAAGATGCAAACATCAATTTATAAAATCGAACAGCAATTGGAAAATTAATTCAAACTTTTGTCTGTGCTACGATAAATTTTGCCAACAGTGTCATAACTGCACTGTAGCCGTGCGAGTTTTACTCTGCTCGTCGGAATAGTTTCTCCAATATTTTCGAGTAACTGCGACTGAATTTGCACACCATGTTCAATCGTAATGGCAGCTGCCATCCCATAGTCTCAAAGCGGAAGTATCACATCTGGCTACACCTTAAATCATGATACCTGCATATCTGGTAAACGCTGTTTAGCATATGTCGTCCTAGGTGGCACTGTAGAGCCCTGCCAGTGGTGTACAGAAAAAAAAATGATGGGTGGAAGTCCTCATTTTGCCTTTAGAGAACAATTTTTTTTAATTATTCGGAATTAATCCAACTGAGAACAACGAAGACCCGTCAATGCGATAGTCTCCGTTCACGAACCTTAAAGCGACATCATCCCGAAGAAGCAGAGAGCACAATCGAGACCAGGGTAAACCTAAACAAGACTTTACTTTCGTCTACCACCAAATTATGCATCGATAGTTGGTTTACACATTGATTTCCAGCCAGTATTGCTTTTGTATTGATCTTGTACCAGTTATTGTTGATAAAACGGTTTCCAGCCTTTCTCGTCTTAGCTCCTACACGACACCGCCGGATAATGATTGAAAGATGATTGTTAAAAAAATGAGTTCGTTTGAGATTATTTTATAATACGATTTAACACAGTCGAAGGTAAAACACGAAAGAAGCTATTTCTCTTAAGGTGTTGATACCGCAATGCCACTGCAGTGTTTAGTCCACGTTAGACTTTGCTACTGCATTTTACTTTTATTGAGCTGAGTTACTGCATTGTTTAGTCCACGTTGAACCTCACTGCTGTACCTAATTTTTCTGGACCGTTTTTAGTTTAGAACGAAAAAGTACCAAATCAAGTAATGTTTTATTTTTTCAACACAGTCAAGTTGCATTGGTATAGATACGTGGAGTGCGATAAAACATGTAAAACATTTGAAGCCAGACGCTGCAGTTAAAACACTTACTTATATTTTGATACCTTTGTAGTACATACTAGTGCGGTACCTTCATCAGAATGGTAAGATAAGATTTAAAAACAACTCAAAATGTAATGGTCGTTCAACAGGCCTAAAGGTTCACTCTACAAGAGTGCAGTCAGTCTAAAATTCTAAAGAGTAAAATGCTAAAATACACCCAAAGCAACTAATAATAATGATCTACAATGCAACAGCCTCGTTTTCGTGCTTTCTTTCCAATATGGCCGACCTGCTGCTCCGATATCCCCCCACTGCAGGGAGCTTGGATTATACGTAGCTTTGATAGGGTGGCCCTACTCAGTTGAACGCGTCTGAGCTATAGCACAGCTATTTCTCGTGGTAAGGTATACACGAGTGAGATTCAGTTGATTACGTTTTTGCTCCCAAACCAATCCTCGAAGCAGACGACGCTTGGTTTTTCGAAAACAACAAAAAGGTTTGTTTTCACTAGCCAGTAGTTTTTAACGAAATTAATGAATAATTATGAAATATCTGATCGCTCAATCTTTACTGAACGTTAAATGACACATTATTAAAACAAAACGATAAATTCTTACCAGATAACCTGAGACGAGAGTAGCTGACGTAGTTGCGTTGAAACCAAAACAATGGCATGCGTTCACGGTGGTCGCTTGTGACGGTGCTCTCCTTCTGATAACAAACTTTGCGATTTTCAGTCGCATTGTGGATTGTACTGGTAGGTTATTGCACTTTAAAACAATTTAAGCAATTGGAGCGGTCCGGCTTACGTTTGATGTTGCGTACTCGTTCGTTTGTTAGTCCAATTTTGTGTTGATTCATCGGAAAAATCAAAAGCCAATGAGATGCAAGAATCAGTAAAATGGCGCAAAAAATGGGAGCAGAAACGTCAGACGCGTTTGAAGTATGCAAAGCAACTCCCAAAATCTCACACGGTTTCTCGCGGTAAAGCGTAATAGTAAGTGGGTCCACCCTATCAAAGCTACGTATAATTCAAGCTCCCTGCCCCACTGTAAGTTTCTGATGACATTTTACTGGTTTTTAGCCATCTGCACCACTTTTTACCACGTGTAAAGCATGTCTGATGCATTGTAGGTCATTATTATTAGTACCAGCTTGGCACCAGTATGGGTTTTGGAGGGCATAACTACAAGGTGCACTACATAAAAATGGAGGGAAAAACAACGGAAGAGCGGATTTCTTAGGCTTAAAATAACGTTGTTTTCTCCAACAACGAAAGTCGCGCGTTTTAGGTCTAAGAAATCACTCTTCACGGCATCGGCTTCAGTATGACGCCCTTCTGTTTCTCTCTGCAGTGCCCCTTGCAGCTAACCCATTAAGGCTCCAGCATAGAGTTATATACAATAATAGTATGTCGTGTCACTGCTCTATACTTTACACGTACTACAAAGGTGTCTAAATATAAGTACGCGTTTTAACTGCAGTTGCGTCTGGTTTCACATTTTTTTTTACATCAAGTTGCATTTCTAGAGCTTCCTTCTCCCACCCAACCTGAGAACATCGTCATACATCTGGAAACAACCCCACCAGAATTCAATCTTCGGAGGCCGGCAGGAGGCTGAATACCTTTGCAGACTCTACCCCAAGCGAGTCGATTCGCGTCGATGGGTGTGGCCAACATCATTACACCTACTGTGTTTTTCCTGCAACTCACTTCCCCGTGGACATACTACTTTCTCAGGCCCAAATTTAACAAATTCTGGTAGGTCTAGCAGAATCCATTTTACCCTCCCAGGGGTGGCGTGTGGGGATCTCTGGTTGCCGTGAGCCGCAATTGGCCACAGGGCTGATGAATGGATGATGGTTTTTCGTTTTCCCTAACAAGCCTCTTTCAAACTCCCCTCTCGTCCATTCTCCCCAAACTGAAAGGAAAAGGAAAAAAAAAATTTCGTTCGCCGTTTTCTTCGCAAGGAAGAAACCTGGGGAGGATGCGCCATGAAGCTGAGTGGAATCTGTAAAAAAGTAGGGCTATAAGGGGATTAAAACAATTTCAGTGTTCCGCAAACCGCACAAAGTGACAATATGCAGGATGATTCCATAATAAATTTACCTCACCTCCTGGGAAGTAGCAGGAACGAGATCCGATCTCGTATTCTCATGGCCTGAAGGCTACAGTGCTCAGTACTCGGCTGTGCCTTACCGGATTCCCAAGTAATCCTTGTAAGCACCCCACTAATCGTTACTGAAAAGTTACTTAATTAAATTAAAAGTAATTAATTATTTATTTATATTTTTAAATCGCGTCTGAGAGGTGATTGTAGCAGCTTCTGGTAGTAGATTCGGGCTGTTCCAATTCTAAAAATAAGTAAATTAATTCAAAAGTTGCTACAAAAACTGTATGTAAAGATGTTACAAAAACTTGATAAAAAGTTACAAATTTGTTATAAAAACGAACGGGAGACCCAAATTAGGGAGCGCAAGTAAAAATCTACAGTGTCCGCGGCCTATCTTGAGTTCGCCCCAGAACGACACAGATAATCAATTGTATGTTTTTGGTAGCAGAGTGCCTTGTTGATATCCAAGATGGGTACAAAAACAATGGCGGCCGTCGATTAATGCCGCCCCCTCCAGGAAAACGTAGCCGCTCATAAAATAGCTGCAGGACTCAAGATAAACCGCGTGCACAATAGTGAGGGAAAAAGATTAGCTGTGAATTCTCCGTAAACTTTCCGTAACATGGGCCCAGAGTTCGAATATTCCGTTCACTCGGTTAACGGCCAGACGGCTGTAGTTGTGAAGAGATTTAAGAGAAAAAATGTTTTAAAATGCAAGCTATTATACACTCGTAACGTTACGTGTTTCTGGTGGCATTAATTCCTTGAGAACCATACGCAGATGCGTCTATACTAGAAGGTCTGCTAAGAAGGTTGCAATTCGTTCTCGGACGTTTCATTCCCCAGAATGCACGCCACCAGAATATACCGTACATCGAGCGCACATCTAGCAGTGATGCCTCATTGTCGGGAGCCACACTTGACGTGCGGGAATGATAAATATCCTACAGCCTCTCCAAGCAGAACTGCTGGACACCGTGAAGTACACAAAGCACGTAATGTACAATAAAGTACGTACGTTCCCTGACAGGATGTAGTAACCCACAAGCACATAAAAACAACCTAATTTAATTTTGAGCCAAAATTACTCTTTATGGGCCTTGGTCACCTGAATACAAATCCTACAGAACGAAAACAATGACAAACTTCACACAACAGAAGCAATAAAATTAAAAGACAAGGTACGTTCAATAAAATATAAGTTTTTTTTACCTGAAGTGGGGGAATGGTATGACGCAGTGCACAGTATGAGGTTCTTCCAAACACCACACACATGTGTACGAACCATACACACGCTACTGAAGACAGTGCGGTACGTTCAATGCACATGAAGCTCAACAGAACGTTCCAAAAGTGACTGATGAGAGAAACGACGTCACCTCTCAACGCGACTGATGGCTCCATCCAGAGTCCGTTGATAATCCATCCAGAGTCAGTCGATAAACTGTGCTTCGCGCATGCTCACAATTCTGTACAAATAAACCTTCTTTGCGAGCTGCTGCGATCTCCCACAATCCCCCAGTCACGTTCAAGATGATGTCACTTCCGTTGAACGGGCATGTTATGAAGGAAAGGTGAAAAAAAATAAGTTGACATGTAGGAATATCTGCTATGTAATGGATGTGTACAAGCAAGTATTAAAGTAGATCGTTGGATTCTTAACTCTCGCTTTGCCTTTGGAGTGTGCCGTGTTTTGGCAGTACCAAACTGTGTGGGCAGGGAATTTTTTTTTGCACATGTGTGGTGTTTTGGAAGAAGCTGTATGTCTCCATGTTGGAATGACGTGGAAGCAGCAGGAAGCAAAATTTGGTTGGCCTGGAGGGCTCAAACAGATTAAACCACTAAAGCATATTGGGATATTTGTTAAAGAACATTCATGGTAATAATTGGGTCTCCACTCCAGGGCCAACCGAATTTTTTCAATTTTTTTTCGTGATGCACAAGTAGAGTGTTTCTAACTATCACATGATGACAACAAGTGGCATGTTTAACTGCAGTGTATCACCTCTAGCCAAGGGCCCAACATGGTCCAACTTTCTGCGGTCAATCGGGCAATGGCACTGTGCCACGTAGATACTGGGCAGGCACTGCTTGAATTGCAGAAACTATATCCCTCAATTCGTCAATTTTTGAGTCGAATGTCGATTTGGGTCAGTGGGCCGTTGAGTTACCAAAGGACCCATTTCTTTTTACAACATAGTAGATCCATAAAGTGGGAACTCCCTCAGGTTGATTACAGTGGGCAAACTGTCAGTGAATCTCCAGGGTGTGAGCTGTGTCAGTGTAGCTTAGTGGTAGGACTTCGGTCTTTGATTTCAAAGGCCATGGATTTAATTCCCAGCCTGACATTTAAGTCCAAAAGGCAACGTGGGTCAACTGTTAGTTCAGGTAGATAGGTATGCATCTTTAGTTATTTAACAATTTGAGCACATTTGGCTCTCCTTTGGAATGTATGCTCTGTGGCCTCTCCGTCAATCACGTCGTCAACATTGTGGAACCCATCTTTAAGACACCTCACGTGAGGTTTCAGGACATTCACGACACACAAGCACAAGGGGTCCCTGTTGGGGGCCTCTCTATCTACATTTTTGTGCGATACTGTGCTAAATAGATGTGACAAATTGGGTAATTCTCGCAATGTCAACCTTATCCATTACTGGTCCAGATATCTTGATGATATCTTTGCTTCGTTAGCACACTCTTCAGACGCCAGCAAGGTTTTCTTCACCCTCAGCTAATCCGTAGTTCTTTGTCCTTCACTGTCGAAATGGAGTCCAGTGACGGCTCCTTCCCATTCCTAGATCGAATTCGCAAAGATAACTTCCTTAAAATCATGTACACTTTCCACTTTTTAAGCCTACTGCGATGTTTCGTTCCATTCCCTTTAACTCAGCCATCCCAAACATGTGCTACAAGCCATCTTATCCAGCGAAATTAACAGAGCCCCTCAACCATTGCGCCAGGATTCTGGTCAACGTGCGGTATTCGAACGCATTAAACACAAATAGTTGCTTAATGATTACCCTAGTTAGTTAATACGGAGCAGCATTGATAAGCAATGGATGCTGCTTTATAATCAACCTGGACTTCCACGTTCTGCCCCACAATCTTCGAATCCCTATGACTGGACATTCTTCCGTACTTGCCCAGCTTTTTTAATCAGATCAGGACCATTTTGCTCAAATACGATGTCAGGGTTGTTTCCAGGCTTTCTCTGACAATCGATCAAGCAGGCCGACCTATACCCCCACCCCCGATGGCCCCGAATCCCAATTACTAGGGAGTTGGGTCTGCTAGGAAATTCAGGTACACTGACAACCATACCTGAATTTGGCCAAAACGACATTTGATCCAAAAATTGATGATTTCAGGGATGTAGTTTATGCTATTTATGCTATTACATGCCCCTGTCTCTGTGCGGGACAGTGCCATCGTCCAATTGGCCGGAGAAATTTGGATCATGCTGGGGCCTTGGCTAGAGATGATCCATCTAATGCTGCTTTTAAACATTTCACTGGTTGTCATCATGTGCTAGTTAGCAACACTAGAATTGTGCTTCACTAGAATTGTGCTGTCAGTACACATCGTCTTCACAGTGTAGGGCTTCCCTAACCAGTACTACCATATGCTCTGGCCAATCACCCTATTCGACCCCGCTAACTTACAAAGAACTACTCTAATCTCAAACTTAAAAAAAAAAAAAACCAATTGAAATAAGGTGAACAAAATCTCATAAATAATAAAATGTAATTATGCATTTACATTACACATAATATATTTTCTGTATTTAGATCACGCATTTTTGTAATTCAACGTTTGTAATTCGTCGTCGTGTTTTTTTTTTCTTCCACCCTTGCTGTTCGCACAGCGAAAAATTTTAGCGATCGATGGGGGAAATCCCCCACCCTTTCTCTTTTCGCTTCGCCTGAATAACATTTAGGATCTGACTAAAAATAGGAAGATAATCGAAAATGCAAAATGAAGGAGAAAGGAGGTGGTCCACACAAATATCTTGTAGGGGGCGCCAAATATGTGTAGTTCCGTCACTGCGGGCAACACTGTGGCAGAGATGAAAATAAGTTAAATATAGGTTCGGTCTGTGTGTTTATCGCTCAACGATGATCGTTCAATGATTTTCTAGGGCACTACCTCTTTAAAATCATACACGTTTCGCTCCTGACAGCAAAAGTTCACCACATGGTCATAAAAAACCCACAAAGTATCTAATTTTCAGGGGATAAATTTCCCCCTTGGTCACCCGTACAAAGAACAATTAATTTTTTTTTTTTTTTTTTTTTTTTTTATATTTTATAATTTTGACGAGCCTTACGTCAGCCGAAGCAATTAATGCTTGTATGGCTGAACCGGCTCAATTTTGAACATTACCAGATTATTTTGGGAGAAGAAGAAATCTGGTAAAGGGAGGTGCCAGCCCGGGGATTCGACCCGGGAAACCTCCGATCATCGTCGGGGCCGAAAGATTGTCCAGAATTAGCCAGAATACATCCCATGGCCGCTGAAGGAGCATGGTAGCCTCTCACGCTACCCTGGCCAGCAGTCCTGGCAGGGACTTTGCCAAGGTCCCCTTTCCAGGGGTTCGACCAGATCCGCAAACCTCCAGCAACCAGGCTGAGCTCTCTCACCGCTCAGCCACGATAACCACATTACATCACAATTACATCACAAATGAGTCAAATGAGAGCTTATGAATCTTAAAAACAATATAAGTCACCTTTCCACCTCAGGGTGTTTTTATTGTGAGTAAAGAGGGTGTTTTTATTGTGAGTAAAGAGGGTGCTTTTATTGTGAGTATTGTTGCGAGTTTAATTCCGGTTTTCAACGTTGGAATTGTACCACCCCAGCAAGGTTACGCTGATGATGTCATTTGTGAAATCTGCCAAGCCCGAAGTCCACATCCACATGACGTCAAATTGGTATGTGCCATTGTCACTCCAAAATTAATACTCATTGTTAGTTGAAATAATCCTATTTGATCAATTGTTGTAACAATACATAGCTATGATTTGTCTGTACATAATGCTTGACATCAATTGTACGGCTCGAGCTCGCTTGATCTTCCGCCGGGTGCTCCCAACAATTAGGATTTAACCTTAAATTCCATTCCGCCACCAACTCTCCTACTCCCCGCATCCAAAGGTAATTTCTGCCCTATAATTAGAATTTTTCCCAATTTCCCCAATCCCCAACGTAAATTCAAACCAGACCAACCCTGTTCCTTGTTCAGTACTGCAACCCCGTAGCTACTTAGTTTAGCAGTCAACGAATAAAATAGCCCGAAACTAACTAATCCAAATTTTCCCAAGTAAGCCTAATGCCGTTGACATTTCATTTAAGGCCCTAAGCCAAGGTGGGGTGAGGTCATAGTAGCAAAACGACATAACAGCAAAACGACAT
>JAHWFP010177307.1:868-15212 GCA_023313725.1 Lithobius niger
CAAAATTCACTATACTGATCCCCCCAAAAATCAAACTTTGTATTATTCTGGACCCCCCACCCCCCCTTTCCAAAAAAAAATCAAACTTTGCACAATACAGAATAAGACGTAAGACGTCCCGCATTCTCATCAGTGTGGACTTCCAAACCCTGCTTCTCCTCTCTTGCAACCCTTGTTTGATCTTCTTAGGCAAGTAAATATAGTTTTCAATGGAGAACGTTACTCTTATTCTCAGTGTGGCTGAAATGCCTGTTTCTCTGTTTTGATACCAAGTGTGATAAGCCCGCAACAACAATCGTGCTCAACTTTGAAACTATTCAACTCGCCTCTATAAGCAATGGGGACTTTCATAAACTCGTCGAACAACTCGGCGCTGAAATCACGTCTCATCAAAGTAGTTCATAAACGCACAGTAAATTTCCCCGATATCTCAGCGTGACGTCACCGCTGAAGCATCGTACTCATCGACTGCAGGAGCTGGTTTTTCAGCTGAATCCATCGACGAAAGATGGAGGACCTCCAGTAATCGTTCGCTAGGATGATTTCCGTAAACGTAATTAACAAATGGTGAAGACTGTCGTCACGCAGTATCCCCACTAGGCTAAAAGAAGGTAACAGATCACGCGATCGGCAAATATTTAATGTAAATCTGCTTAGCAATGGCCATGGCAACGCAAGGGTGACTGGTGAGCAAAAACACTTTTTTCCTGACGTCACCTTTGATGGAAGCGGTCGGTTTTTGCGTCATCGGCTGATGAGTTTATGAAAGTGCCCAATATTTCGTTTGTTACAGAGCACATCCGTTCACGTTCTCTACAGCTAGCCCTTTTTCTTTTCTTTACTTTACTTTATTGATTACTTGAGCCTACAGACCTGAAAGTCAAACGCTCACATCTACAACTTAGGCTAGTACCATGGGTAGGTTTGCTGCCGTGCCAAGAATGAACCCACTCGCTGTCTTTCATTGCTACCACCTCCTCATTGTTTAGTAAATTAGAGGCAAATTATGATTCGCCGTATTTGGGCGGTTACAGACGGACTACAAAACGCGCGACAATAACAGACGCAATCTTTAGCGTTTGTGGCATAAAAATAGCAATGGGTGGCAAGTCAGGTAACAACCATGGGAATGTACTGGATGGAGTTCACACGCAGTGGCGCGTGTGAAAGGTATCGTCGATTCAGACGCGCCAGCGGCGGGATTTCTTCGTAATTTGTTTCATTCTTAACAGAATCTGTTAAAAAACACGAAACCAGCTACGATTACTCAGCAATATTATTATTATAAATTATTATCCCTCAGCGTTATACTTCCGGGACTACAAAAATTATTCAGCAACACGACGATTGCCGTGTGGCGTCGTCACTTGTGTACAGAACAATTTAGACCACTGGGATAAGTGGGAACATGTTCGTACTAGTGAGTGTGGTGTGAGCAGAATGTTTTTTTTTTAATAAAAATAAAATCGTTAAACTATAATTTTATTTAGATAGAATTTTACACAAATAATATATTTACCAATTGTTAGCCGCATAGACAGCAAATTCTAATGCTAATTTATGTATGTCTGGCTATTTTTATATTTAACCCACATTCGCAACTTTGGTTCACAGTTCTTGTAGGTTCAGTGGACAATACAAACAGTTGCGCCATCTTGTGCCAACGCTACGAAATGGAAATGTCGCAGTGCTGTTCCTCTGTGCAAATGTTAAAGTTCGTTTTCGTTTTATACTTAAACTAGGGATGATTTATTCTGTAAAAAAAATGCTGCCACTTTTTTTTTAAATAGTCGTAAATGATAGTTGCGTATATACCTTCAAAACACAACAGATTGTTTTTTTCTGCTAATAGAACGGAGGAAACGTTTTTCTGCGACAGCACGTAAAGGCTTCCTTTACCACGTGGTTGCGAGGTTGCGATATTTGTGGTTTCTTCGTTTCATTTCGACTGTAAAAATGGCTAAAACTAAAAATGGACAAAGACAAAAGCAAAGACAGACGATCAACAAAGCCCAGCATAGTTTAAATCCAGGTAGGTTCTGTTAGTGTTTATGACAAAATAGGCTTAAAGCTGAACGGCTGTCTAGGGAACGAGCAACCCAAATATCAACATTGATTGATTTTCCTCCGCTCTGGTGCACCCTCAGCAACCTCATTACAACGAAGTGAATGACATTTACGTTTGAATTTGCTCTTAAATAATTAAAGCACCCCCCTCTCTGTGTAATTACGTATCCCCATCCATTCCCCGCACTGTTTGTCGACGAGGAAATTCAGAAATCGGCGAAATATGACGCATTTTTGTTAACTAAAGCTGAATTTTCGGTTTTGGATTATTGTCGCATCGGTTTTAATTGCCGATTTTGACCACAAATATCGAATAATTTTAACAAGCCTTAATAAATCGATGTCGTGGTTATGGTTAATGTGTGGTTGAGGCTGATTTTGGTTTATAATTCCACGGCGTTGAGTTAATGTTGGCTGCCTGTGGTGCATAACAAGACGACGGCAGTACGAAATCGACGTACAGTCGTATTATTGAACATTTTATTATTACTTTTTTACTACAATAACCTAAGCAAATTGTAGTAAAAACAGTTACTTGTCCAAATATGCGTACCAGTAATGACGTGCTTACGGTTTGACATCCCCTCCCACGCTCTATGTCGTTGTATTGAGTGTTTCCTACTCCCATACTAGAACTAATTATGGTCCTTATTTTCACACAGATAGAGTTGTAGACGCCAAAGGTAAGGGGGGTGGCAACATGAGGGACCGTGCCACCATCAAACGGCTGTTGATGTACAAGAACTTCAAGGCCAAAAGGTAATAAAAAAAGTGTTTGTTGATGTTACCTTGTGCTGCTGCTTCCCGTTGAATCCATGGTGAGGCGGGATCAATTATTAAATGTCAGCTTGGTCGTTGTTCCATTGCAGGGATCGACGAGGGAAAATAATCCAGGCAGCTCCCTTTCAAAACCGGCTGCCTCCAGGGTCAGTGTCGAGAGTCGAACCCAACCAAAAATGGTTTGGTAAGTGGGGATTGGGGACACCATGGATTTTGGTTGGGGGTGGGGGAGGACATGAGCCAAAGCAGACAGCAACCAGACAATCCACTGGCTCGCATCGCCCCCTGGTGAGCAAACTGGGACCAATGATCCAAATTAATTCTGCGCCAGGAATGAATGGGAGCCTCGTATGGAAGTGAAGTCTGTTGGAATGTAAATTTTACGCATTCTTTTTTTTTTAATGTGCAGTATTATACTAGCAATAGGTTGTACGAAGAATTTATAGGAGTTTGGGGCCCGAATCCCCTATAAATTCTGGGTTCTACGTTATAATACATTTTTTTTTTCATGTTCAAAAAAATTTTATTTCACTTTTTGTAGTATTTTCATTTCTTCACCTGGCAAAATAATTTATTTTTTTACTTTTTACAGTGTACGTTTCGGATTATCAGGAATTTTCTTTTAATAACACAGCCAGGTGCGGTACCACATTATTTAAGAAAAGGCAAAATTACAAACCTTTGAAAAAAAAAGAAATTCTTGAAACTTGAAATTTTGTGCTGGAATTAAAGAAAAATCTTCGCAGAGTTTTGTGACAATTCTGGTAGGCCAAGCATAAAATATCTCCACTAAGAAAAGTTGCCTACCTAGGCCAAAGCCATAAAAAAATTCTGTGTTGATACAGTATGACTCTCAGTACAAAGAACCTAATTTTTAACTATATGGTTAGCCGCATTCTGTTTGCACACTGCAAAGACCTCTATATACAAAGAACCTCTTTAAGGAAATCTCCATAGAAGACCCCTTTTTCGGTATTGTAAGAGGGCATAAAACTTGTGATGCAAGAACAAAATGTTGCCACAAATGTTTTTTTTTCTTTCTTTTAATAAATTATTGTATAAAGCTAACCACACACATTTATTTTGTTGGTGAAAGTTAACATGTGATGGAAGCATGTACACAAATTATCAGTTTTTGAATGCATTTGTTTGTTTTTGAACAAGCTAAATAGATGCCAAAGACCATAACGCTCCAGCAATTGGCTGTTGGAAGGAAAGGAAAACGATATTTAAATATGAGCCAATCTGCGATCTGAGCTGTGAATGGTTGCTGTAACGATGACTTAAAATTTTGGTATTTACTGAAGAACACTTAATGCCTATAGTGCTAAGGTCACTTTTGTGACTTTTTAATTCCACTCATCACCAACACCGAATGTAAATTTTTGCCTCCAAACGTTGTGTTTTGGCTGTTCTTGCCTATGCGTTCTTTAGTCAGCAAGCGGGTAAGGCCTAGCGCTGGCTGCCAAACATTTTCATTTATTAACTTTAATTATTAACGGTTGTGTTAAAAGATAGGCCTAAATACAACAATTTAGGGAGGATAACATTGCAATTTTACATTAAACCGCGAATATGCTACCGAGGAAGAAGCTATTTCATTGATTTTAGCGCGAAAACACTCCCTGTGCACAATCCCACGCAAACAAGAGTCGCGCAACAGCCTGAAAATTAGGCCTATTTCACGGAAGCGACCACCACTTGTTGTTGACTGCACGCATATAGAATTCGTTTTGTTTTCAACTTTAACAAAATAAATAATAATTAATACCAACAATCTGTATTCCATCGGCAGAAAGTTTGTTGACCAGCCGATGCTTATCTTTATTTTTTTTCGTATTTATTGCGGCCGATGTAACTGCCGATTTATAGGAGGCAATGCATCGGCAAGCTGATTGCTCGCTAATGTCTTAACCCACCCCCACCCCCCATTGTGTCTTGGAAAGCTGCTGGCTCTTCCCTGATGTAAATACTGGTTAATATCTGGTATGAGGGCTTTCCTTCCTCTTCCTCCCCTTTGCCACAACCCAGAAAAATAAAAAAATTAAAAACCCGTTTTGGAAAGAAAAAAATAATATTGTAGGAAATTTTCTTTTAAATGAGAACGCTAAACGATTAGCAATAAACTTTTAATTCAAACAATTCACTTTTATATCTGTATGTGCCTGACACTTGAAATATTAGGAGTTTTGAATTTGATAACCAACAACGTGTGTTATTTTGTAGGGAACACCAAAGTAATAACTCAAGGAGCTCTTCAAAAGTTTCAAGATGAATTAGGAAAAGCCATGAAAGACCCTTACCAAGTGGTTATGAGGCAAACAAAACTTCCAATTACTCTTCTGAACGAGAAAGCAAAGGTAAGACTCCTTTTTTCATGGCTGAATGGTACTGTTTGAGTTTAATGGTTTAGTGTTGACATTAAGCAAACTTGTCCGTGTGTTACGTGTGTATTGAACGGGTGTTACATGAATTTTGTCCAGTACGGTATTATAATAACTAAGAGCTGCACCTATTCGTTTCATTTTACTTTTTTAAACATTGGACCAAAGTTATCGGAATCGGATATCGGCTGATGTTTTTTCAACATCGGAATCGGACATCGGAATCGGCATTTGAGCACATCGGTGCATCCCTAAAAGAGTGTACTTAAACGTCACGAAGCTAGGGCGGGACCTGTCACTCCTTAAAACGAAGTCAAACACCCAGCTAGTTGAATGAAGGAAAGTTTGGTTGGTGGACAATTAGATAAACGCAGCGCTACATCGACTTGCCAAGAACTACCGTCTACTCGTTGTCGTTTTAACTCATGCCAACTTGAATGTTCGTGTAACCACCTCTCTCCTAAAGCGACATGACTTCGACTAACGTAAGGTAAAGCGACATAAGAAACCTCCGTGTACCCTCGGTCTATGACATTTTGCTCTAAAAATCAGTGCAGGTCACTGCCCTCACATAAAAAAAGTAATTGAGGACGAGTCGCACACACATATTGTAAAGGACATTGGCTCACCCTCATACCTACTTGTGTGCTTGAATTGAAACGGTAGTTGACTCTTGTTGGCGCCAAAGCCATTGTTTACCAGCAAGGACTTTTAGGTTTTGCGCCGAAACCATGAGCGGACGTGCAGGAGAACGGGGCCAAGTATTGTTGGCCACGATTGGTAAAAACTTTGTAACCGAGAACTGGATTGGTTAATGAACTCATGTGCTGATTGGTTGCCCGGTGGAGCTCTGGATCCGACCGGAGCGTATAAAAGTCAAGAGTTTCAGAGTCCGGTGTTTAATTCTCGTTGTTTCTTGTGATGAGAATGTACGTAATAATGTAACCCCAAAACTTGTCATGATTGTTCCGTATTAAACAAGGTTTAACTACTTCAAGTTTGGCTTCTACATTGAACACACGTTACAGTATTCACAATATACTGTACCAGTATTCTTGCAAATTTTCGACAGGCCGACGACATCTGTCTTCATCAGGCCTAACCTACACAACTCAAACTTTCGTCAACTGCATTGCCACCGTGGAAATCAGCGTTTGAAATCTGCGCTCGTGCCTGGCATAGCCCCCTATATTTATCATGCTCGTTCATCCACTGCTTCTTGAGTCGCTTGGAAAATTCATTTCTAAGGAGGAAACGAATTCCCGAATTGGATGGGCCTTGACGTTATCAAAACATGACATTCATGAAGATTGGCTGGTAAGAACTAGGTTCTACCACACTTCTAAGGACCAAATGTCCCATATGATAGGCACGTGAGGGGACAGGAATCCCTTGCAATTCAGCAACATGTTAAGAATAATGCCGTTTTAATGAACACTCAAGGCCCATCCAATTCGGGAATTCGTTTCCTCCTTAGAGATGAATTTTCCAAACGACTCACGAAGCAGTGGATGAACGAGCATGATAAATATAGGAGGCCACGCTAGACACGAGCGCAGATTTCAAACGCTGATTTCCACTGTGGCAATGTAGTTGGCGTAAGTTTGAGTTCTGTAGATTAGGCCTGATGAAGACAGACGTCGTCGGTCTGATGAAAATTTGTAAGAATATTGGTACAGTATTTTGATTCTGAAAATGTGCGTTTTCAACAATAGAATGATCAAGAATGACGACCTTTCAGAGTAAAAGCCGTTACGGATTTTTTAACATATTCCAAAAAATTTAATTATTATTTACTATCATCAGTAGTTTATAATTACATTCGTAGTTAAATAAAATCTCCTGATTTAATCCTTCAGCTTGAGCTCATTAGGGCTACTCAAATTTATTCCTTTGTGTTCCTGGTAGCGCTACACCTTTCAGATGTCGTTATATGAGCGGTTTGCAAACAAATCGTTGAAGAATTCACGCTTTTCAAGCAATTTTGAATAATTTAAAGGTATTTTTAATAGAGTCAGAATGATTTCTGGGTTACCAATGAGTAAGGCTGTACTGATGCAGATACTGTATCGGTAAATCTGCAGATATTCATTGTATCGGAATCGGATCGGAATCAGTATTTCTTAGAGATTCCTTTGCAGATACCACACTTCACCCTTGATGATGTATAGTTTCATGTTTCCTGCCTGCTGTCTGCCACAGTTCTGGAAATTGAAGTGCAACACAAAGTTTCATCCTGAATAAAATCATTATCTGCATTGAGACGGTTACGATCCAAAACTAACAGTGCAACACGAAGTCTCGTCTTGAATTAAATCAGCATCGGTATCGGTTTAACAGATATGCGGTATTTGTATCGAATCGGTAGAAGTGGTATCGGTACAGCTTTACCAATGAGAGGTATTACATGAAAAATGTTTATTCATCATAATTTAAGAGTAGTAACTTGAAAACTACACTCATAATTTAGGCCTTTGTTATGTGTTTTGTGCTGAGTTGGTTCATGCACTCTAAGCGGGAGTGTCTTTTATTCGAATTCAAGAGTTTTACTGGCTGGTTGATACTAACATATGGTAAACATAGGATTTTTCAATAACTCCTAAGAACCACCATTTTGTTTTGCGAATAACTACAACACTATAAAGAAAAGTTATTTTTGCCGGGGGTGGAGGATACGATCAAGGGTGCACCTGGGGCTATTGGGGCTCAAGTTCTCCCCTCCCAAGGCTGGTTGCCCTTTTTACGCTTAAAAATGTTGGGAAAAAATTAGTGTTGGACGGTATCGGTATTTTTACCGCGGTTATCGGTATTTTTTGAATACCGAAACCGTAATCCGTATTCGCATAATACCGAAATACCGTACATTTTTAGTGTCTAGCTGATTTTTTAATAACTTCGCCAATTTTTGGCCGATTTGGACATTCCAATATACCATTCGAAGCGTTTTTTCACCAGCTTTCCAATGTAGCTAAATTCAAATTAATAAGCATAAACTGTTCAGAAGTTATAGGGGGGAAACCCAATGACAAATTTGCAAAATATTTACTCGGTCTTTAAAGTTGACTAAATCATTCAGGTAGTTAGTCTGTACAAAACATAAACATCTATCCAAATGTTTTTTCTTTTTTGGATTCGGTTAGGATCCGGATCTGATTCAGCCAATCTTGTAAATTATCTGGATTTGGTAAAAGTAGATTCAGTCGATTCCTACATTTTGTGCTTCGTTTTAAGAGGTGTTTATTCCGAGCAACGATTAAACTGTAACCCGATCTCCGAGACCGATTCCAATCAAAGTGGTGCAGTAGCAGCAGAGGTGCACTGATGTTGAATCAGACATCGGAAAACAGCCTGGTATGCCCTCTATCTAGGGGTGTGCGGTCTTAATATTTTGGGTTCGATTCGATTTCGATCGATTTTGGGGAAGAACATCTCGATTTCGATTATTTTTCGATTTTAAAATATTTTTTCAATTTTTATCAATAAGGGCTAGCCTTTGAAAAAGATATTAATTTTAAGTAATTACATTCCTGTAAACTAATGTTACTCCAATACATTGAACTTTGAATTATGTCTTCATTTAATGCGCAAAACTACATTTTGGTTTTAACACAAAGTCAGAAAGCAAGCTTCCACCTTCCCCCGCTCCTCCTTTTTGAGTAGCACCATCCTTAGATTTTATTTAGTCAAATTAACTTCATATATTGTGCAAGTTTGGCAAATTATTGCCCCTCAGTTGATTGCTTAACTTACACTGGCATGTTGTAAGGCAATGACTACACTATTTTAGCAATGATTAACATGATACTATGCACAGTTGCCATATAAAACGAAATCATTATACATTTTTGACTAAAGTTAATGCTTTACTTGATTCAAATTTGTTTGTTAAACTTTATTCACTATATTTACTTAAAAATGTTCATAAAATTGAAAATAATTCATCTCGTTACTCGATGGGGATCTGGTTACTCGTAGGATTTTGATTCTGACGGATTCGATTCGATTTCGACAGCATAATAAAATCGAAATCGAATTGAAAGTTTCGATTTTCGCACAGTC
The DNA here is from genome assembly GCA_023313725.1 of Lithobius niger. Classification (NCBI taxonomy): domain Eukaryota; kingdom Metazoa; phylum Arthropoda; class Chilopoda; order Lithobiomorpha; family Lithobiidae; genus Lithobius; species Lithobius niger. Next base: position 10,159 of record JAHWFP010177307.1, read on the forward strand.
CTACCTCTATCATTTAGTAGCAGTTTGGCGCGAGGGTATGCTTCACAACTACCCAGGTAGGCTGATACCGATACCGGAATACCGAAAATACCGAATATTTTTTTTCAGAATACCGATGCCGTACCGTACCGAAAATTTCCGATACTGCCCAACACTAGAAAAAATGCTGCGAGCTTAAAGTATTAAATGTAGCTTTCCTTTCCAGCATGGCAAGGGATGGACGTCGTCCCAGTGTATGTGTCACATGATTTCGTCTCATTGATTAAAATCTTTTTTGCCCTTTCTGAGTTTTCGAGCCACCCCGTTTTACCGTTCTGCGTGCGCCCTTGGGTGCGACTAATTTCAAAATCTCCCCCTTGACTTGGTAGCTGATGTAAAATTAAGTCTCTGTACCCATTTCTTTCACAACTGGCAATGTATTAATGCATGTGAGTGCTTTTATGCAAGCCTGATAGGGCTACAGACAAACAAAAACCCATAAAAGCCTAGACATTTGCTGAAGTATAACCTATAAAAACCTATATTTTTTAGTTTACCACCTATTTTTTTAAAACATACAGTATAACCTCGTTAATAAGAACTCGGATAACAAGAATTCCCGCTTAATAAGAACTTTTTTCAAGATTTTGGTTGGTCAGCTACTCAGTCAGCACTAAATATATAGGGCTATAACGAACTCTGTTAATACGAAAGTACGGATAAGACGAACAAATATTTACAATTCTAGCTTATTTTTACGAATTTGTTGTTCGTAACGGTTTCTTTTCCCACCCCCCTAAATTTTGTTTCGTTTCACGCAAAACGTCAATCGCAAGTTGACTCTATCTTGGAAAGTGATGGAGAGTTTGGTCCGTTTGTGCAAGCGCGAAGGTCAAGGGCGAATGAAAAGAAAATACCGTATACCGGTAGGCTACATTTTTTTAAAGTTGCAGTCCAATTTCTCTCATCCGTTTAATAACATATTTAGCAGTCCCCTTAAAGTTCGTATTACAAACGAAGCCGCACCTATCTGGCAACACCCCTTCCAATCTATCCACACGTCATCTGGGTAATAAAAAAAAAATAATAACAACAACAATCTGGACAACAACGACGCCAGCAACAAATCAACAACATCAATCCACAGCCAAACCCCAAAAAAAATAACTGGTTCTCGTCCGATCGCCGTATTCCTCACTTCACCGCCATGTCGGCCAGGAAAATTGCCCACACTCGAGGTGACAAAACTGCCAACATCACCCTTTGTCATCCAGACATCTGTTCATGCCAACCAATTGTCTCCAAAATCAAACATTTCGACCCTCGCCCATCATGTCAGAACCACCGATTGCGCAACTACCGTAAGTCGTGTATTAAAAGCCCAGTTGCAGCTAAAGCCCACCCCCTAAAATGCTGTAAAGTCAAAATCATGAAGTAGTGGAGTTAAGCCCACCCCTCAAATTGTTGTTTTTCTACGAAAAATTACCTAAAAGTTATATGATATGAATAAAGATAGTACTGCTTCAGTGGCGTAACTATGTCACGCTGCGTTCCCATGCAAAATTCCAGAGTGCACCCCATACCCAGGGACCTGCAAACCATTTTATGACAAATCAGAGGTGTATTTTAATATTCAAATTTTTTTATTTAATTTTTACTTACACGTATACAACTTGCATTTCTAGCTTGTGGTTGCGTTTAACATTCTTTTTGTATTTCTTTTATTTCTACAAGTATGTTGATAACTACATCTAAATTTATTTTTCTAGCTTGCTGTCAAATTAAAATATTATCAGCATTACAACAAGGTTGTACTACTTTTTTACTGTTTATTACGATAACTGTAATGGTTTAAAGAATCTAACCTGTAGAATTAAATCAGCAGAACGCCGCAGATCTGCACTTTCCCCCCAGCTTTCTGGTAATCTGGCTCAACAGCTGGTGTAAAAGACGCTAACATTAACGTAATATTTAATACCATTGTTGACGCGACAACTTGATGCCATTGAACACAAATGAAATAATATTAACTTTCTGTAACTAACTGTATGGGCGAAGTGCTAGCGCGCTTCTAGATGTTATGTACGGTTATGCAGCGCCTTCCAATTCTCACGCATGCTTTCTTTCAGGGGGCATTTTGTCGGAAAGCTAAATGGCTATCGCAATCGTTACAGTTACTTAAGTTTTAATTAGCTGGGTCTCTAGCACGAGCCATATTATAACACTGTCGTGTTTGTTGTTGCATTAGCGTTTGTTTCTGTTGGGGCCCAGTGTTGGATTGCCCAGAGTTTTCCATCAACAATACACGTCATGATATTTTGTTTTATAACTGACTGTTACTGTTAATCAACATTACCATTCACATTGCTGGCCCTTTTTATTACTACCGTGCAAGGAATGAACGCACTCGCTTTTTTTTCATTGCTATACTGTGCCAAAAATGAACATCAGAGATGCCGTGAAAAAGAATGAACATGCACGCCCTATTGCATTAATATACCGCGCTTGGATTGGGCGTCACAATTACTGTCTTCCCCGTGTACCAAACATCGCCTACAGTTTGGTACACAGATAATAACGATTCAAGCTATATCAAGCATCCACTCAGTTACTTAGCTACACTGAAGTTGGCCTATTTTTGTTAGCAGCTCAGTCAAGGTCAAGTCATTCAAACCATGCGATGCGTTCTTACAATTCATTGAAACAAGCGTATTCGTATGGTGCAACACCAACCACAATAGCCTCTGTTACTAAGACACCTAATTAACATACACTTATTTAAACATTTTATGACACTGGCTGTGCACCACAACTGATACTTTCCATACATTCGTAAAGTTTAGCTGAAAGCTTTAGTTTACTGTAAACGTAAGATGACTATTCGGAGTAGTGATCTTACCTTTATATTTTATTGAAATTTAGAACCCATACTTTAAATTGGTAATATATTTTGGATAAAATTTATGTAAATATTAAATAATCTGTTTCAGTAATAGTTTTGTATATATTTCCATAAAACGTCTATTTTTTCCCCCATTTCATCTCCGCCCCCAGTTCCTCTGCGCCCCCCTGCGACTGTAGGCCCTGCAGCATTGTAGTTAAGCCACTGTACTGCTTGCTATGTTTACTGGGCCATTCTCCCTCCCTGTAGTAATAGTGAACTCTTCCTTTAGCTCCTAGCACCTGCACAAGGCCTGGGCATCTCTCACTTAAGCGTCCTCCCTTCTTCACAGCAATTAAAAGGATGTAAAAATTGGTCTTTCAGTGATCGTTCAAAACCTTCGAATTTTCTGTAATAAATGTCAGAAAGGTTAGAAAATTGATAATGCTTGATTTAAATCCCACCTCCTATTGGTGCCAAATTGACTGCATAAGCCCATGGGCGTTTAATTCACTATTTACAGTACTACACCGATCCATGCACCATCTGCAAAACCATCTTACCCCACGAATGGGCCGTCATTGCAAAGTAAAATTGGGCTGTTTGGCGGAATACCGAATATTGTTATTCGGCCAAATACCAAACACTTAAAATTTTGGCTGACTACCGAATAATTACTGAATATTCGTTGCCTCTCTAGTATTCTATGTCGTTAACATTTATTGAGTAATCAGCCATACCTTATGTTCAAAGTATTAGAGCATTTATAAAAAAAAAAATGAGGTGAAAATGAGTTTTAATTGGTCTGGCGGGTATCGACATTCCTCGTGTGTGACTAGCTAGCCTCCTGGCACGTCATACAATGATAAAACAAATACATGTTAAAAGAAATATTTCAGAATCATGTTTTCACTTTATCCGAAAATCCTCACCTTTATTTTAGCTTATCGTGAGATACATGCTCATTCAATGCTCACAGTTTAACCGAGTTTCGTGCTACCCACAGTCTGCCCCCAGGCACTATCGTGTGAGCGATCCCAGCGCTATTCGGCTGTTCGTCACTTTTTTCGTGGGCAGGCACGCGTACGGACGTGCCTCTTGATTGCTACAATTAGTTTACTTGTGTCTTTGTGCAAGGCCGTTATTTCGTAGGATGGGTAAACCAGTGCTTTACGGCACTTGCAGACATCGGCTCACCCCTGGAGATCGACATCCTGAATGCAGAAGATGCCGTGGTTGTGATTTTACCGAGAATCCGTGTGAAATCTGTCATTCGCACACGGCCGACGAAATCAAGGGTTTTCGCCGTTCTTGGAGGAAGTCGGACCAGACGGAAGCTCGCAGACGAAAGATAATGGAAGACGGGGGCAAATCTGGCTCCCTCGACAACAGATTATTGCGGGAAGGCCTAGACGAAGACGACTTCTTACCCGCTAGAGTGATGAATCGGAAATTCAGCGGCAGCGGTTCGGCCGCTTCGACACCGTCTATCACGTCGTCGGTCGTCCTCGGATCGGACGCCCAATCGGTTTGCACGTTAAATGCTATTAAAGAAATGCAGACCACGATGAAATCCATGTTCGAAGGGATGACTGAACGCATTGCTGGATCTGAGTCGCGGATTGCTGCCAACATCGAAGAAAAGTTTGAAGCAAGACTCGCGCCATTGGAACGGCTTCTCGTGGAGGACCCCAGTCGCCTTCGGCCATCGGCCCCGGGCGGCGGCGCGATCGCTGCCGCCTGCGCGGCCGGGAACAGGGCGCGTGTGTCGCCGGTGCTTGACGCCGTCACCCCATCGGATTTTCTGTCAGGACTGCCGGATTTTGGGGGAAGTCTGCTACCGCTACCTTTTCCACAACTGGAAGATGACTTTTTTGCACCGCTTAGGAAAGTGGCTTATGCTGCAGCCAGCGAATCCCAGGCAGCAGGCTTCAGGAATACCAGAGGGTTTCCAGCTTCGTCGGGAGACGTTGGCAAACACAAGGCGCATCTCCTCGAACAGATGGGACACCAGTCACCAGGAGACCAGCAGTCGCCAAGAGCACGCCAGTTGCCAGAAGTTCGGCGGTCACCTACGAGGCATCGACCATCGGACGGGTGTCAGTCGCCTGGGGTCTGTCAGTCTCCAGGAGGGCACCAGTCTCCAAGAGGGCGTCAGTCTCCAGGAGGGCGTCAGTCTCCAGGAGGGCGTCAG
>JAHWFP010177308.1:1370-11457 GCA_023313725.1 Lithobius niger
CCCCCCCCCTTAGAATCCCTGGAGTTTTGTTTTCTTAGGGAAGTAAATGGTGTTTTCAATGGAAGGTGCCACTGTTATTCTGAGTGTGGCTGAATTACCTGTTTCTCCTTTTGAATAACGATCTTGCATGCAGTGATTGTTACTCACCAACTTTTACTCACACTATTCAACTCGGCTCAGTGGTTGTAATACATCCAAGCGGTTGGAACCAGGGTAGATTGGCACTTCCTATACATTCTTCTACCCTGGTTGGAATAATGGAGACAATGTAAATGCCGTCAACACTGTGCTGCATGGATTTGTTACAGACGATGTTTACGTTATGGCTACAGAAAATCGTTGTGTTGCAGATAAAAGTGCGCCTTCCTCGTACGCAGACGTTGTTCATTCAAAGAGAGACTACGATTATGAGAGTGCTGGCCAGGTGACAATGTTGTGGAGATGTTTGAAATGACAAGAATTTGCTGTGGGTAATTATATAGATTAGGGGAACCACGCCAAATCACTTCATTTTCGTACTAACCAACGCTACTCTTCTCCCTAACACCATTTCGCATCACAAAATCCGGGGAAAACGTGTATAAACTTCTCAAAAAATTATTCCAAAGACGTAAAATGCTAGCCACAGACACGCTGAAGCCGTACTGCGAGGTGTTTGATTCGGGAAGAAGGGTAGCCGGAAAACCCGATTTTCACACCAACAAATGTTTGCTGATATTTTTCTTTCATTGTTTTGTTAGTGGCAGTTTAATGTGGTTTTGTTGTTATTGTCAGATAGGTTAGGTTAGGTATGGCAGATTAGGTAGGTTTGGTCAGGTTTCCGTAAACTTTTAGCAAGGTGCAAATCGGGTTTTCTGGCTACCCTTCTTCCCTCACAATATGGCTGTCACCGCTGCTGCTTTAACATGCATGTGACTAGCATTTTCCGTCTTTTGAATTTTTTTTTTACAACCTTACACCCTTTTTCCCCGGGTTTTATGATGCGAAATGGTGTTCGGATGAAGAGTAGCGTCAGTTAGTACAAAAATTAAGTGATTTGGCTTGGTGCCCCTAATCTAGATAATTACCTTGCTGTGGTTAAAGAAGCTCTACAAGAAAATCTCTCTGACTTCAAGATGCAAAAATCGCTAATTTTTATTGCAGACCAAGCTGGTAAACCGTACTTTTCAAAGCATCTGAGAGATGCACTCGCGGAAGTGGTGGACTTGGAAGATGTGACGGAGATGTGTTGGCTACGTGCCAGCAACGTTTTTCTGGTCACGTTTGCTAATTATGATGCCAAGGAAGCTGTAAAGAATGTCAGGTCGGTTCAGTTGAACGGATTTAACGCTTATGATTTACATGAGCGGCTAGTGCGCATCAAATTGCATTGTCTGCCTCTGGAGGCCACGGTAGAAGACATTGAGCGGGGCCTCATAAACTACGGTGTCCTGGTCAGCCATAAGATGGAACTGCATACCGCTGAAGGCCTACGCCATTGGTACTCATGATCCATAGTGTTGAAACTAAAAGATTCTCTGCTTTTGGTAGACGTTCCAGATGTCATTGGGGTTAAGGTAGTTCAGGCTCTCCTTGCTGTTACGGACAGGGCCCCACATTGTTTAAAATGTGGAGTCCGAGGCCATGTCCGCAGATTTTGTGGCAATGTGTACTGTGGAGTGTGTCTGACGGTTATGCATAGAGACGCCCCATGTGAGCACTTCAGTATCGATCTGCTCGTGAAGATAATCGCGGCAGTGGTAGTGTGGTGCATCGGGAGAGTGGTGCTTCGTTGTGTATGCAAACTCCGGCTTCTGCTGTTCCCCATGCTGCTCCTAGTGTTTCAGGTGCTCAAGATACCTCAAAGTCGGCTGCCACACATGTATTGGAAGTGGTGTCCGGTGTTGACGCAGGTTCTCAGACAGTCAACGACCCTGAAGGGTGGTCTGTGCACAAAGGCAAATGTTCTAAGAAACACCCTTGTGTTGTCACCTCCCCGTCCTCTCGAAAAGTAAATGTTGTTAATCAGAATAAGTTTATTCTGCTTGATAGTAAGAAGTGTAGTGCGATGGGACCAGAGGATGATCAGTCCTCATCTACTCAACATGACTCGCGTGTAAGTGAAGGCGACCCGAGTGTGAGTGTTAGTGTGAGTGAACCTACAGCCATGCCAACCTCATCGGGTGGTGTTGATAGAGGGGAGAGTGGGGGAGATTTTTCTGCTGCCCCTGAATGGAGGAGGACCTGCAAATGATGTGGTCATAGAATGTGCTACTGTAGAAGTGTCCTCAGAGAATGGATGCGGAGGTGAGAGTATTGGTGAGAGAACTGAGGTATGGACGCTCAAGTTGGTAGTTCGGAAGTCGGGTAGGTTTGAGCTCTTGGAATGTGCGGGGGAGGGGGTTGCCACCAACAAACTTGAGGATATAGTGGTCGTAGTAATGAATTTGATATTTTAGGCATCTTAGAATCTAGGTACCCCCTTGGGTCGACTCCATACCTCGCTGGCGTCAGTGCTACTGCCGGTTCCTGCGTTTGTTAGAAGCTGGGTCCTTTCTTTTGTTCTCTCATCCACTGTGCCCTGGTACGGATTCATGTCTGGTCAGTTTGGTGGGAAGTGTAATCAGTGTCGTAACATGCAGGGTGCAAAGGGTGCAGCTGCAGGGGGGCCCACGCTGAAGGAACAGTAGGGGGGAGGGGCACACACAAATTTAAAAAAAAAACGAAATAAAGCAAAAACAAGAGAGGGAGAGAGAGACAAAGCGAGAGAGCGAAAAAGGAAGAGTGAGAGAGAAACAATCTAGATAAATAATGCAGAAACACCCATCGCAGTATACGGGGACTGCAGGAGACACGAAAGTAAATGAAGATAAACTGAAGTTTACTTTATCTTCGAGATAAATAATTAATTTTACAGCTTTATCGTCGGTTTACATCTCAGTTATTATTGCTTGTATCCACGGGTTGCCCAATCTTTTCCTGTATTTTTCCACCTATCAGCATGTGAAAACAGCAATGCAGACGTGCGCAAAGCTTGCTCTATTTTTCTTACTTGTTCCCGCGCAGGTGTCAACTGCAGAATGATCGTTTTCCAAAACTTGAGCTGAGTCCACACTTGACGCCGAATACCACGTTTGGGTTCTGGGCCCAAACTTGCAAACCAGGCAACATAAAAAGAGAAAACCCGACACCCGTTTTTCCATATCCCGTCCACACAGGACCCCGAAATTGCGGCCAGGGCCTGAGTTTTAATAACTTTTCTCTCGCGACAACATTTTCGAATCTGTCGTTGTTCTTTTCTCCCTTCCTGTGCTTTCCTTTTATCTCGATATTGTTTATCAGCACTTGCCATCAAAACCTTTCCAAAAAGCCTGAACTTGCACACTGACCATGTCCACACTTGAAATACATGGGGTCACGGTCTGAAGACCTGCTTTTAACCAGGACATGGAAGTCCAGGTCGGGCCCAGTGTAGACAAATCAGGCTCAGGCCTGGGCTTTTTTTTCCCAAGTGTGGACGGGGTTTAATTTACAAAGCAGCATAACATAAGACCGGTTAACAGGTCTTTGTCATACTGTCGATTAAAATCGTCGTGCGTAACGAAACTTTACATCGATTTTACAGGAGATGGTGGGAGGGGGGGGGGTACTAGACATTAAGGACACGGGGTGAGGGGGAAGTCCAGGGTGGGGGAGGCAGGGGACTTGATACCATTTACCAAGCATATGTCGTCCTTAGACATATGGGGTGGTGCGGGGAAGGAGGGGAACCCGCTCCAATTTCTTGCTCCAAGGCACATGCTGACTAAGTTAGGGCACTGAGTGTAATGGCCAGAAACACTTAAAGAACACGAAAGGATTATTAAAAGAACATACCTTCGAATAACATACAGGCATGTACTAAAACCCTAGGGGATAACACCCTAAGTGCAAGGCAAGGACGGTGAATAAATTAAGAAGGAAGAAAAGAAAAATTAATCCAAACACCAGAAAGAGCAATACTAAGTATAGTAGAAGATGAAGAAGAAGAAGCAATAAACACATCATAAATAAATAATGGACAATTAACAATGAGTTTAGCAATAAGTTAGAATAAGTTAGCAATAAGTTATAATTAAGTTTAGCAATAAGTATAAAGATAAGTCTGAATCTTAATAATCCCCAGTGTCAATAAAATCCATAAATCTGGGGAAAATTCCTACTTGTACGAATGAATATGTCATTTAACTGTTTTAAAAAACTAATGTATATATCTTTTTATATACTTGAATCTTGTAATTATGATTTTTGTATACTGTATTTGCTCGAAGCCTTGAGTGCACAACAAACATGTTTAACTTACAATACTAATTAAAACCAACCAAACGTTTGCACGACCCAAAACCCTGAATATGACAACAACATAGGTCTTCAGCAAGTAAAAGGACATAGGTTTCTGAATCACAAGTCTTGATGATCACAAGGTGGGAAGGAGGGAAAGTACCGTTACATACATGTGGTGACATTTCACTTAGGAGAAAACTATAGCCAAAAATTTCCAAATACATCTAAATAAGAGCATAAAAGTAACCGATACCGATATTAGAATTTTGCATAAAAAGGCCAAGAGCCAGATGAACGACAGCTAGCATGTGTGTAAAGTTTCCTACACCATTATAACGTTAGCTACCTTTCAACTGAACCTAGGACTTTGGAACTACCATGAGACAAACCTAAGGTAGACCGTCATTTTTGTATTGGTATTCGGGACATAGAATTGTGCTCATATATCTTTCCCCAAATCTATAGCCCAGCTTAATATTTATTATTTATTTATTTTCCGTAATGAAATCTGTGCAAACTATTTGGTATTGCTAAATTTAACTTTACAAGGCTTAGAGTAATTATTGTGTCTAATTAAAAGTTGTGAAACTAGACTGGTTAATTCAACTCTTCACTTGAGTATCATACCACAAGACAGTATTGTATCATTTCGATACCGAATCTGCCAGAACACCCTTATCGTGTGTTTTGACAGCACTGCATCCACTAAGGGGCCAAAATACTAATTAGGAAGAAAGAGTCACCCCTTGGAAGGGTGTAGCAGAAAGATATCAGGGTTACAGTAGGTTTCATCCATGTAACGGGATGTATCACGAGTCTTGAATGGAATGGGTGGCTGAGGTCTCGTCCCAGACTATGAATTTTGGGAGGAAACGTCAACACGCACCATTGGCCCTGGGACAGCCACTGGGAGAATTTTGACAGACTCTTCAGAACAACAGGACTTAGTATTGGTTCAGGATGGTACCACGACTTTTGTAAGGAGGTATGGGGAGGTGATTCAGGAATCGGTGTTGGACGCCTTTCTGTGTACTCCTGTGATTTTCCAATCATTCGCCTTCCAGGTTTCGCAGGACTTACGTCGTAGTGATCATTTCCCCGCAGCTCTTTTTCAATGTCTTAGACGCATTAGCTTTGGTGCTGTTTTTCAGCGGAGGACAACGCGACCAGTTATCCCAGCGGGTGCGTTTGGCACTTGGTCAGCTTGGTGGATCACCAAAAGGAAATCCAATTTTGTTGGTAGACATGGTAGGTTCAGTGATAAGGGCAAACGCGTTCCCATCTGGTGGACTGCCATGTGAAGAACGGCCATTTGTGATCGTAGGCGGTGGTGGCAGAGGTTCCGCCATTTTCAGTCCACCGAAAAGTGGCTGTCATTAGTTGGCACTGCTGCGGAGATGCGACTCATCTTGAGGAAAGAGAAGGCTTCTTTTGGCCAACAGTTGTGGGAGAAAATCTCTTCAGGGGTTTCCCCCTCGAGCATTTGGAAACTAGCTCGGCCCCAGGATCCACGCTCCTCTGGCCTGGGTCCTTGAACGGGATGGAAATGTTCTTAAAGATTGCTCAATTGAGGAGCATTTAATGAGAATTTTTCTCAGGTATTCTGCTCTCCAAAGGGGCTTGCTCCCTATATCCTACAGTGGTCGGGTCTGCCTGAAACTGATACCCCTTTGTCCATTCTGGAGGTGGAGGCAGCACTTTCAGCCTGGTGTACTGATGGCACTCCGGAAATTGACCAAGTTAGCTACGGCCAACTTAAGGGACTTGGCAGAAAAGGACTCGAGGAGCTCATAGAGGTCTTTCAGGGTTGCTTTAATTTGGGGGAGGGGGGCAATTCCTAAAACCTGGTTGTTTTCAATTTTGACCCCAGTCCTAGGTAGAGGGAAGAACAGGGCGTCTGTAGCAAGTTATAGGCCGTTTGCACTTTTGTCTTGTGCCTGGAAACAGTAAGAAAGGCTTTTGGTAAGTAGACTAAATAAAATTCTGGAGAATTTCACAATCTACAGTTCGGTTTCAGGAAACAGAAAGGTGCCAAGGATGCAATGATGTATTTGGAATCCAGAATTAGGGAGGCATTGTTAGGCAAAAAAATTGTTGTTGTCGTTTTTTTTGGTATAAAAGCGGCTTACGACATCGTGGACATTGTCTGGTCAGATCGGTCCTGCAGAGTATGGGAGTTAATGAGAAATTGGGTAAGGCAATTCTCTCGTTGCTAGGTGACTGTATGTTTACAACAAGGGTTGATGGATTTTGGTTGAGGGTGAACACAGCCTGTAGGGGGCTGCTACAGGGAAGTTGCTTCAGTCCGACTCTCTTTGCGGTTGCGATTAATTCAGTTTTAAAGGAACTTAGCTTGCACTGCTACATTGTGACTTCTGCAGATGATGTTACAGTGTGGCTGGTGGGTAGGGATGACAATGAGCTTCTGGCCTCGGAAGCGGTTGTTGCCAGGAGTATCAACTTGTTGGCAGAAAGGAGGCTTTCTCTTTCTATTCCAAAGACTAAACTGATGGTATTCTCTAGGAGACCGGCAATTCCTGGTTCTCTACGTGTTAGTGGCACAGTCTATAGTGGCACAGTATCTGGGCTATAGGTTGGATCCGCAGTTGACATGGACTGCTGATGTAGCCTGTCTGTGACAATCTTATTGGTGGTATGCATGGGATCCTCAAGTCATTAGCTCCAACATGGCAGTTGTTAAGAGGTCTGTCATTTTAGCCATTTACAGAACATATATTCAATCATGTGCGATTTTCCACCTTCTTATTTTTGCTAGGGTCGAGAGAAGCAATTGGGAAGGTGTTACGGGGTGCTTCCATTCGATTCCTGTAAACACTCCGCACATTGAGGTTGGGGAGGTTCCGGTACGTATCAAGGCTAAGAAGTCCTTGGCTGCACGCTGTCTCAGAGGAATAGCCAGGGGTGGTTGTGACCCAATACCCAGAACTCTGGTTTGGTACTCCGCTTTTGGTCCCTGGGCTCGGAAAATGCTTGGCTCTCTCGGGCTGGGTGCGAGCCTACTTAAGCGGCAGGGTCTGGCCAATTTCCCAGCCCCTCGCCTAGTCATGGGGGTGCACCATGGTCTTGGTGTAATGATGTCCTGCCGCATTTGGTCAGCGACTGCTGGGCGATACCAATCTCGGACTGCATTGAAATCTACAGTGACGCATCCTTTCACAGAGAGTTCTGGGAAGGAGGTGCAGGCGTGTACGTATCTGGCCTCCGTCAAAAGTTCAGTTTCTTTCTTCCTTGTTTACCATCGGCGTTTCTGAGAGAGTTGGTGGCCATTTCAATTGCTCTGGACATTGGGCTCGATCTGCAGTTGCGCAGTTTCAGGGTGGTTTCCAACTCAGCAGCTAGGATAAAACTTCTTGAATCAGCATTTTGGTCGATGGATCTGAGTCACCCTCTGGTGGTAGAGATGGGAAAAAGGTGTTGAGTGCACTCCAATGTGGAACCAGTGTGTCTATCCACTGGACTACCGGGCACAGTGGGCGTTTTGGGAACGAATTGGCTGATGACCTAGCTAAGCATGGGTATGAGAGGAGTGGTTCTGTTGCATTCCCGGTTACCCCGAAAGGATCTTCACCCCGTATTGAGGAGTCTGACGTCACAGGAATGGCAAGAGGACTGGAACTCCAGTGATGTGGATGGAACGTTGTATGACATTCATCCCTAGTGTCTGTGTCTCGTGCTCTAAAATCCCTCGCGAGGAGAGATGCTACAGTGCTATCGAGGTTACGGACTGGACACATCATGTTGAAGGTGCACGCTTTCTAGATGGAGTGGCCTGACACATCGTGGTCACTCCTTGCAAAACTGGGAAGAGGTTCTTGGAGTTCCCCCGCATGTTTCTGGCACCGCTGTTCTGAGGCTGTTATGCTTCTGTCGGTTGACCGGACGTTTTGAGTTGGAGGTCGTTGAAGACGTGTACAGGGAGCTTCATTTTGGTTGTCTGAAATACTTCTCTTGGGTGCCTTCGAAAATTGACCCGACTGCCCCGAGTAACTCAAAACCTCGCGACTACGTGTATTAACTCGTTAGGAGTGAAGTAATCGTATCAAGGACCACGCTAGTGGTCCGCCCGCCAAGTTTAATAATTGTCACACTTCATTGTAATTCATTGTAAGAAAGTCATTATTTAACTCCTTTGTTGTTGCATGGCCACTAGCTTGGGTACTTTTATCTGAAACCAGAGTTGTGCGTATTTCACGATGATGAGGATAAATACCTATGCGGCGAAACACCTTGAAAATTGTTAGAAATGGACAGTCTTTGTGCTCTGACAAGCAATAGTTGTATTTCAATCAAGTGCACAAACTGTATCAAGGTCATAAAAGTGCGTGAAGATCCTTGATTTCAGCTGACTACTACTATAAATACTGACTATTGACTAATTCCGCTCATATAAAAGAAGTTATGCGACAGATATAAATGAAATTTGGTATTCAGCACTCTTTTAACTCCAATACGTGCCTTTTAAAGTTTGACGTTTGGGGAGGCATTAACTAAAAAGATTGCAATAATTTGTAATACTATTTTTCTGTATGTTGGGAAAACGCCACCGGGGATCAACATAAGCATTACTCGTTATTAGTGTTAACGAATAACAATGCAAACGGACTGCCAGAAATAATCGGCAACGCAACATTGTTGATAAAATGCATGCGTATGCATGCATGGCTTTGGGCTACTAAGCTCTTAATAAATCTGCAGTCGGCACTACTTATTGTTGATGGTTGAATGGAAATCAGCAAACGCTCGCTAAAACTCTTTGAAATCAACAAACGCTTTAATTTACATGATTCGCTGGAGTCATCACTCCAGCGAAACTAAAAAAAAATTAATACCTCCGATCGTATTCAATATTTTTCGACCAAACTTGGCCAGATAGTAGATAAATGGGCAGTGGCAAAAATAAGACGCCACACACAAAAAAAACTACAAAAGAAGTGATATCTAAAACAAAACCCACAAGGGTGAAAGAACCCGCCAAGTTTCAGCCAATCAAAGTAGTGATAACAGAGCCAAAAAGGCTGCCACCAAGTTACTACATTAGTTGCCAAGCTAATCCCACCAACTATTACCTCACACATTAAATCAAAAACTTTCCTACCGATAGTAGCAATGGACAGGTTTTTGATTTAACCTTTGATCTAATACTCTGTGGGATTAGCTTGGCAACTAATGTAGTAACTTGGTGGCAGCCTTTTTGGCTCTGATATCACTACTTTGATTGGCTGAAACTTGGCGGGTTCTTTCACCCTTGTGGGTTTTGTTTTAGATATACTAATGCTTGATCAGGAGCACCAGGATTAACTATTTTGAATTACTCCATGATCCAAGAGAAACTTGAGTAACTCAATTGGAGCTAATTTTCGAAGCCACCCCTGGTTGTCTGGATTAGGTTTAAATTTAGTTGAAGTTGAAGTTTAGTAGTGTGTGTGACTGTATAGCAGTGGTGCCTACAGGGGGGGGGGGGGGGGTCAGTGAGGAGCAACTCCTCACTGGCATTTTAGGGGGGTGGCAAAATATAGATATATTTATTATGTAACAACAACACACCACCAATCACCACAACACAATATGACCCGTCAACAGTCAACACAACACATAAATCCAGAAAGAAAAAAAAAATATGTCTTAGTTTATAATTTTATGCACGAATGAATATTGACTGAAAACGAAACAGAACAGCAGATGCTGTTGCTGTACCCGGCTATTAGGGACTGGTCATTATTTATCACCGGGAGGAGGAAATTGGGGGGGGGGTCACGAAGTTTTT
>JAHWFP010177308.1:13398-59662 GCA_023313725.1 Lithobius niger
CCCCCCCCCCCCCCCCGCTCCCGCTGCTAGGAGCTCTTTTGCCTGAGAGCTTGAGGTTCACTTCAACCTCGGTGATGCTTGTTTGGTGAGTATCTCATACGACCTTCCTTTATTTTATTTATATCTACTCGATGCAGTTTATTTACCTTGAAGCAAGTTATTGTGAGGCTGACCACTCGCTTATTGTTTTGTGGAAATTTATTTTCCTTAATTAATATTAAACCCTGTTTAATACTCTTGCTTTATTTACGTATTAATTACCGTAAATCGTGTATTAAAAGCCCAGTTGAAGCTAAAGCCCACCCCCTAAAATGCTGTAAAGTCAAAATCATGAAATAGTGGAGTTAAAGCCCACCCCTCAAATTGTCGTTTTTCTACGAAAAATTACCTAAATGTTATATGATGTGAATAAAGATAGTACTGCTTGCTATGTTTGCTGGCCCTTTCTCCCTCCCTGTAGTAATAGTGGACTCTTCCTTTAGCTCCTAGCACCTGCACAAGGCATCTCTCACCTAAGACTCCTCCCTTCTTCACAGCAATTAAAAGGATGTAAAAATTGGTCTTTCATAGATCGTTCAAAAGCTTCGAATTTTCTGTTAATAGATGTCCAGAAAGGTTAGAAAATTGATAATGCCTGATTTGAAGCCCACCCTCCTATTTTTGCCAAATTAACTGCATAAGCCCATGGGTGTTTAATCCGCGATTTACGGTATGTCACATGTCGTTACGCTAATTTTCATCCCCTGTTAAATACCCGTGTTCCCTTTTCATTAGTGTGTTCCTGGCTCATCGTCTGAGGGCAGTCGACGTCATTCTTGTCAGCAGCTCCTCGTCAGCTGTTCTGACGTCACAAATCTGTCATGGTGCGACTGCCGCACGTTGTTCCTGCCAAGGTGTAATTCTGTAACTTGTATGTTGTACTTCGTTCCATAATTCCAAATTTCTGCTGAAGATGGCCAGCTTATGAACGGTGGAGCTGCTAAGTGGATAATCCAGCCTTACAGGGGTAAAAGAACTTGCTATTCTCCTAGCTTTGCAATTTTACAATAGCCGATAGTTTGGTTTGTTGACGCCCTAGGCCATGAACTGGTTTAACAACGTTGCAATGAGGTTCTCCTCATAATTGCAATTATTGTCGACGCAATCTATTGCGAGCTAGGAAGTGTGTCTAAATATTTCCGAGGACCCAATATAAATTCAGGGATTGTCAACCTTATTGATAGGTGTTAGTCATCCCGACTAACTCTGTATTTTTCCAATTTCATACCCATGGTGCCAATGGCACTTCGTTCTAGCGAGGTCGTCGCTACGTAATTTGCTCTTTGTGATCCGCCGAGTAACCTCCGATTGTGCTACGTCATTATCAATGCTACATCAGCATTTCACTACGTGATGTTGGGCTATTGCGCCTAATTGTTGCTGTCTCGTATGTGGTTGTTCTTGGCTTGGTTGCTGGCCCATGTCCTGAAACTTTGCCGTGAATTGGCTTCACTGCACGAATCTCCGTATTTTCACGCATCCGCCATTATTGCCTCAGATACTGACTACGGAACTTCAACTTTTTTACTGTTTAACGTTTCCCCTCACCCGAGTTCAGTTAATTGTTCTTCATCTTGTTAAAATGGCCACGACTATCAATATTGTTGTTACTTACGATTTCCGTTGTAAATCTCCAGAGCATTTCCAGCTCGTCATCCCCAAATAAATGTCGCCCAGTATTTTGCAAACTGAAACATACTTTGGTATAATTTGACCATCATTAGTTGTTAAGTACCATGTTTATTATTTTTATTTTAGTTTACGCTAATATAAAAATAATAAACATGGTACTTAACTAACGATGGTCAAATTATACTCAAGCATGTTTCAGTTTGCAAAATACTGGGTGACATTTATTTGGGGATGACGAGCCGGAATGCTCTGGAGATTTACAACGAAAATTCGTAAGTAACAACAATATTGATTGATGCCCTAGGCCATGAACTGGTTTAACAACGTTGCAATGAGGTTCTTCTCATAATTGTACAGGATGGCCCATATTCAGCAGAGATTTAGAATTATGAAACAAAGTACAGCATACAAGTGGTTGCAGAATTACACCTTGGCAGGAACGTGTGGCAGTCACACCATGACAGATTTTTGACGTCAGAACAGCTGACGAGGAGCTGCAGACAAGAATGACGTCAGCTTCCCTCAGACGATAGCCAGGAACACACCAATGAAAAAAGGAACACGGGTATTTAACAGTGGATGAGAATTAGCATAACGACATGTGACATAATTAATAAATAAAGCAAGAGTATTAAACATGGCTTATTATTAAATTAAGGAAAATAAATTACCACGAAACAATATGCGAGTGATCAGCCTCACAATAACTTGCTTCAAGATAAATAAACTGCAACGAGCAGATATTATAATAAAATAAAATAAAGGAAGGTCGTACGAGATACTCACCAAACAAGCATCACCGAAGTTGAAGCGAACCTCGAGCTCTCAGACAAAAGAGTTCCATTCGGAGCGTTTCTACCGCAAGATGCAATAGGTTGGAAACTGATGTTGTCATTGTGTCATTCAAGGAGGAGGTCGAGAAATGGAAGGTGGCGTTGTTCGTTTTCAAGCTCTACGGTGAATTGGATGTTTGGGTGACTGCTATTGAAGGCTTTAGCACTTTCGGGATGGCATCTGCTTTAATAATGGTGAGGATGTCGTCGACAAACCTAAATCAGTCACGGATGAATTCACTGCAGGCTGCATTGGTCATTTCGTCATACTTTTGGATCATGATTTCAGCGAGAATACCGGCGATACGGTACCCATGGGTCCTCCTTCGATTTGCTGAAAAAATGTTTCTTTATGCTTTATGTAAGTGGTATGGAGAGAGGTTGGTTAAGAATTTGAACAGGGTTGAGGTTGGTATCGCTTGGATCGAAGTTGGTAACTTCAGGGAGTTGAAAAACATGATCGCGTCGATAACTTCAGGGAGTTGAAAAACATGATCGCATGTAGTTTCTTTGGGTAGGCCAGGGAAAAGGTTGACAACATCAAATCTAAGCGATTTTTTTCAGCAAATCGAAGAAGACCCCATGGGATATACCGTATCTCCGGTATTCTCGCTGAAATCATGATCCAAAAGTATGACGAAATGACCAATGCAGACTGCAGTGAATTCATCCATGTATAGTTCAGGTTTGTCGACGACATCCTCACCATTATTAAAGAAGATTCCATTCAGAAAGTGGTAAAAGCCCTCAATAGCATTCCCCCAAACATCCAATCCACTGTAGAGCATGAAAACGAACAACACCAACTTCCATTTCCCGACTTCCTTTTTGAACGACTCAATGAAATATCAGTTTCCGACCTGTCAGGAGACCAGCCCAAACTAACCGTACTAGCGATTTCTCCTCCCACCACCCCATGTCCATCAAGACGGCATTGCACAAAATTGTAATAAACGCGTGCCAACACCCAATCCATGGACACTGCCAATCTCCAGTCAGACACAACCCTAGTAAAAGAAAAATTCAGGCTCAACCACTACCCCGTACATTTTCCAACCCCCTCAAGAAAATACCAAATTACCCGTCGAAACTGTCGCCATCCCTTACCTGCAATCAGTCTCCAAACCCATCTGAAGCATCGTAGAGGAGGCCAATATTCGCACAAGATACTCCACACACCCCAACATCAAAACACTACTTCGACCAAGACCACCACCCACCCACCCCACCCTGCAATCCAATATGGTGTACTGTATTGTAAGGCTGTACCGATCAGCATTTTTTCTGCCGAACAGATTCCGATCCGATCACCCACAAATTGATTGGTGTACCGATCCGATTTAACCGAACCGATCGCTACAGATTTTTAACTATTTTTTTTTCTGGCTTACACAAACTTGTAGGCTAACAAATGTGTAGGCTAATGAAAACATTGAATACATTTTTTTTTACCCAAATAAAAGTAAAAATTTGTCAGTTGTTAACCTTAGCATACACAATGTAAAACATGTAGGCGTTGCCTAAATTAAAACAAAAGTTAACAAACGCGTGGAGAAACAGAATTTATTTATTGTCAAGGGACTGGCAAAAATTGAAAATCTGTAGGTTTTTGTTCACCGAACCGATTTTTGCCGATTAGCACAAAATCTGGCAAAATCTGTTTGGCTAAATCTGTTCGGTACAGCCTTACAGTATTCCATGCTTACAGTGCCCCACCACCTACGTACGCCACGTAAAACACGCAGTCAAAACTCGAAACGCTGAGCACAAATCATCTGTTCAATAATTCGACCTTAATGAGGGGTTAGCAACGCATTTCGTTGACACAGACCCCCTTCAACAGGGCGGACTTCACAATGAAATTCCCTGAATTTTCCGGGCGGACTTCACAATGAAATTCCCTGAATTTTCCCGATTTTCCAAACCAATATTGACATTTTTCCCTAATTTTTTTTTCGGTCGAAGAAACGTGCAGTACGGGACTGAATATTGTTTTTTTTACATTTTGCTCAAATCGCCATAACTGCATCACATTGCTTTGCCATGACTGGTAAATTTGTAAACAGTAGGAAGCCATAATCTGAACAAAACTAAAAAACACTCAAAAACACTCGTAACACCTAACGTCCTAAATTATGATATTACTTTGACCTAAGGAGTTTTACCTTTATCATTAATGGAAAAAAAAAATATGGATTTTCACTGAAATAAAGTGAAAGTTTTACGAGTAAAAAGTGAAATCCGAATTAGCTATTCTTTGAAGATAAGAAGACTTCCCTGGCTTTCTGTGTATGTTTATCAAATTCCCTGATTTTTCCCTGAATTTTCTCAGTTTTCCAGGTAGAATGCCACCCTGTTCAAAAACACCGAAATCTTATTTAAAGAGAAGGCCATAGGCCATTCATTGCCATAGGCCTAAAACTGCAAAAACCAACACCCTGCAATCTCACCAAAGGGGCCTTCATCAATATAAAAGCACCTTCAACGAAAATCCATCCATGCACTGAAGCAGACACAAGCCCGGCCCATCACAAAGGGGCCATAAAACAATTAAATTCAAACACACAGAATGACCACCACCAACCACGACATGCAAGAAATAAGGACGGGCAGTAGTGCTCCAAACTTCATGTAATGTAAATAGTGTAAATAACATTTTCAGGCCTGAAGAAGATCCTAACAGGGTGGCATTCAAAAGCTCGTGGTGAAATTCCCAAGTTTTTCCAGGTTTTCCAGACTTTTCCAGGTTTTTTTTCGGTCAAAGGAAAGGTGCAGGACTGAATTTAAAAAATAATTATTTATTTTTCACGTTCGCTCAATCTCAATAACTGTATCGTATTGTTTCCAAAATCAAACATTGTACTGGAGTTAGTTTTCGCTTTATCAGAAATGAAACAAAAAGGACTTGAATTTTAACTAAAATAAAGTAAAGATTTTAGAAGTAAAATATGAAATTCTAATTACTTTGTAGATAAAGACTCTGGAAAATATTAGAATTCCCCGGCTTTCCGCATGTTTATCGAATTTCCTGATTTTTCTCTGAATTTTACAGACTGGATAAATTCCCTGAATTTTCCCGGTTTACAGGTAGAATGCTACCATGTCCTAGGAAAGGATTGAAAATTGGCCGACGCACAAATCCAGTTGTAAGAGTTGAACTTTTAATCCAATTTTGAACGGTATGAAACCTAAACGCGAAATCTCCATTTTTACAGCCTATAAATTGCCATAATCCTACTTTTTCAAAGTATATGTCGATGCACTGATTTTCAGACTCTAAAATGACTCCGTTTTAACAGGATTTAATGCTGCACCGATACCGATGCTAGATCGGATCGGCTGCCGATATTTGCGATATCGGATCGGATCGTTTTGCTCAGGAAATCGCTGAGTATCTTCCTAGCTATATTTTGATGTTGGTTACTACTTGAATATTTTTTATATTGATAATTATTGGAGTTTTGCAGAAAACTACACCGTTGATGAAAAATTGGGGACAACATTTTGGATATTGTTATCGGTACCAGTATTGGAAATTTTTTTAAAACCGGTTCGATATCGAATGGGTCAAGTTGGTATCGGTGCAACCATAACAAGATTACTTTACAAACGCACACATTTCCAATAAATGATTACTATACTACCGTCCAGTCACTACTGTACTATGTTAAGTGGTAAATATAAACATACGAACGTTCAAACTCAAACAGACAATACCTCCCAGTATCGCAAATTTTCGATGGCATCTGTGGGAAATAAATAGTAAACACTAAATAATTAAATATTCACATCCAGTCTCCTATCTTCATCAGGCAGCTTAAATGTTTGAACTTATGTTGTTGTAAGCACTTTGAATGTTGAAGAGAAGAGTAAAACTTGGCGGTTTAACGTGACCTTCTGTAATCATTAGGCCCATTCCTAGCTCCACTCTGCTGATGCAACGAAAAGGTTACGTTGCTCACTATAAATCGTCTGTTGATGAGGAATTTGATGGTTGGAAAAGCTAGTCTCTTGAGGTTCATTAGGTGGCACCCCGTCACGATTTTGTGCTGAACTCAAAAAAGACAAAACACCTGTGAAGCTTCGCGTCTCACCATTCCGCATGAAATTATGACGGGGTGCCACCTCATGAACCTTCAGGGCCCACCTTTTCCAGCTATCATTCTATCAAGTTCCACATCAGCAGACGATTTAGTGAGCAACTTACCTTTTCGGGGCACCAGCAGAGTGGAGCTGAGAATGGGTCTAACAATTACAGAAAGACACTTTAACCGCCAAGTTTGAATTGTCCCTTCAACATTCGAAGTGCTTGCACCAATGCAGAGATTTAAGCAGCCTGATGAAGCAGGGTTGTTACGATTATAATCAAGTGATTATAATCATGATTATAATCAAGATTATAACCAAGGACCAGGTTGACATAAAACTGTTGATATATTAGTACAAAAGAACTTAAATACCCAAAATAAAATACACTGCTGTTGAATCATCCGCAATCAGGAACATTTGTCTTCTACTTTTTTTGGCCTGATCCACACAAAAATACCTAACCGATTGGGAACAACCAAAGCAGGAAACTAATGGAAACATTAAAACCCTTAAATCCAGGAAAAAAGGGACTTTGCAATTTTGTATACTTCTAGCCACATCTAGCAACTGCAGCTGATTGACTGTTCATTTAATAAGCTTATACGTGAGGAATGTGCCAAGGTGCCACAACACCTAGATACCCACTAACTAAGTATTACTACTGCAATAATAGTTACTGCGGTCTGCATGTTAACATTCAAATTTATGGTGGTAATCACATTTTAAACTTTTGATGCTTAAAGATATCTATAGCTAATGGCATTTTTAGAGTAGGCTAGAAACTGCCGAGCAAAAAATGCAGCAAACTCTAGCAACTTTAACTATGTCATAATTCTTTTTGTAATCTTACATACTTTTAAAATCTGATTATAGGCCTAATCAAAATAATCGATTATCTACATATATAATAGGGAGCAGGCGGCCAAGTCACCGGCCACGCGATTCTGTCGTTCAATCAACTACCACACCCTGTAGTGCCACCTGTTGACGGGATTCGCCTTCAAATTCGGGTTGGGACACTTTTCCAACATCTTCGAAGAGATGGCGCCACTTACCAAACCAGCCATGTCGCCATCTATTGACGGTCTTGGACTACAAGTTTGGGTTATATCACTTTTTCCAAAGTCTTCGAAGAGATGGCGCCACTTACCAAACCAGCCATGTCGCCGTCTATTGACGGTCTTGGACTACAAGTTTGGGTTATATCACTTTTTCCAAAGTCTTCGAAGAGATGGCGCCACTTACCAGACCTGCCGCACCACATTTGGGTTCGTTTTTTGGTATTGTTGTGGTGCCAAAGCGGCCGACAAAGGGTTAGTCGCGTGGACTGTGCCATTGTTGGCGTTTGAGCTGAAAAGAAAAACAACCCGTGTCTACTAAACCAAACGACGATTGGTTCTTAATTTCGAGGCCCCCAGCGGGCCTCGAAATTGGCAGCCTGATACCATGGAAAGGCCCATTTATTTCATAAATGTTCACTTCCAGAAAGGAGTTGAACTGTTTTTAAGTGGGGGGGCAACAATCGTTGCTTGAAACAATGTCGTTAGGCCATTCGGTACGGTACCAAGGTGAATTGTTTCAAAGAATTAACTTAAACATAGGGTTACTTGCTTACTGAATGCAGGATTTCTCAGGGCTTTTTTTAGCCTTCAGTCAAACATACGCATGCAACATTTCCGGGACTGCACCAAAGGGGAAATGTCACGGGGCGGCGTTTTCGGGGGGTGCGGGAGAGGGTGCCAGGGCAAGTGTGTGTGGCGGGCAATGAGCGCTACCGAAGTGAGTACATTTCAACATGGGATTACTTGCTTACTGAATTCTGGATTTCTCAGTCATAGGGTTTTTTTTAGCCTTCAGTCAAACACACGCGACTTTTCCAGGGCTGCACCAAAGGAAGAATGTCACGGGCGACGTTTTCGGGGAGGGGGAGGCTGGCAAGCGTGTATGGGGGGAACACGTAGCGAATCCGGGAGGGGGCAGGAGTGTGGGATTGGGGGTCAAAGTACCTGTGGAGGAGTGGGCATATGTGGGAGCCACTCACATGTTTGGTCTTAGGCTTGATAAATTTAAAACCAAACGCCAAACACCTGGAGGGAGGCAGGGGGGGGGGGGGTGCACAGCATGCGCACGGGCACAACTAGTAATCAAAATAATCCGATTAATTCTATTATTTTAAAATAATGATTATTTCCCACCCTGTGACGAAGATAGGAGACTGGATACGAATATTTACTATTTCGAACAGATGCCTACAGAAAATTTGCGATACTGAGAAGAGAAGTATTGTCTGTTTGAGTTTGAGCGTTCCTTTTATGTTTATACTTCTATCACTCAAAGTAAAAACGGTGAAATTCTATGTACCATACTGGCCCGATGGTAAGGTGGCTCGAATATACGGCGAATTGCCGTTTTGAGCTCATAAATTCAATAAAAATAAATTCAATAAAAATAAGTGGACGACTTTTACCAAAGATTCTACCAGTGCCTCTATTAACAATATAGTTCATATTATAGAATAGTTCAGTCAATGCCGATTCAGAATCAGAATATTCGTCATTATATTATTATAATGAATATTATTATATTCATCATTATAGAATTTTTTTTTTAATTGGGATTCCACAAAAATATATAAGGTCAATTTTGGTTGTATTTTGTTTTTCCTAAATATTTCAAAAACTATTTTGAGCTACCAGTACTGTCTTGTCATTAGCACCAATGGATACATTTCAAAAAGACGATTCAAATGGTGTGCTCAAACTTCAAAAGCGGCCCCAATTTGGCCTTTTTGTGGATTTGGACGAGAATATAAGACGAAGATACAGGTTTACTAGTAGAACAAATTCGCAAAAAAAATATCATTTTAGGCCACTTAAAAAAAGAAAGTTGGTTCTCGGGCATTTTTCTCAAGAAATCGTGCGGGCGGGCGGGCGGAATTTATTTTTTATTTTTCGACCCTATTTTTCCGTACATTTTGGGGAATATTTTCTAGTTTGGATAAAATAAAGAATACTGCCTCAAAATACTTCATACCATTATGTCCACACAATTATTTAACGACAAGAAAGGTAATTTTATATTTCAATTTCACATTAAGGGCTATTTTTGTTCTGTTACTGTATCTTTACCGCGTCGTTTCTTTTTATTTCCCGTCAAAAAATCGGTGCGGGAGGGCCTGAGAACCAACTTTTCTTTTTTAAATGGCCTTATATTCGGGTCAGTATGGTAAATGGTGTAACTAATAGCCTACACAATTAACATTTTGCAAGGCCCTAAAATAAAAGCGTTAAAAAGGGTCATTATAATTTTATTTTCATTTATAAGAAATAACAGAATAATCTGCATTTCTCAATTCTTATTAGGTATGTTAAATTATTTTTGATTAAAAAAAAAAAATCGTCATTGGTATCAGATCGGCAAAAACCTTTATCAGTCGATCCATCCGTAATTTAAGACACGTGCACACACCTGAACCAAATGTTTTTAACTTTGCACAGCCTTTGAGAAGTTCGGTGTAAGCTGATTAGTACTCAGTACGTTCAAAGACAACAAGTCATTAGTAGGCTACAACCTCAATTAAACACTCACTAGCCTATTTCTTAGTATGAATGCACACAATATTGTTTAGCGTTCTAGCCTACAAAAAAAACATGAATGCTATATACACGATACACATTTGGCTCAAGGAATGTGTGTTCCTTTCAGACAAAGGATACAGAGTACTGTATGTTATTGCTTGTAATAAGCCATTCATCTCTGTCTGGTTGATTGTGTTTTAAGATATCGTTCTCGACTTCAATATCAGTTAACCCCTCAAATGTCAATCCCACAGCAATCGCCATATCGGCTGGTAGCTTTAGAAAGCATTCACCATTTCTATTGTACACGCTACATATGCAACACAACGTACATGAAGCAAGTTTTCTTTTTAATGTTGCACTGCAACACCGGTATTAACAGAAAAGCCAACATGGCGGCATGAAGATGAACCTTTGATGCAGGAGTGCTTCCTATGTATCACTTGTAAAACTTGCCACTCATGATGTTCGTTGGAAACTTGTAGTCCCCGAGATACCGCTGATGGAGCGTCATTTGACATAGCTAGTTGCAGTTTTGGCGAAGGGCCTAAAATCACAGTTAGCCTACTAACGATTGCTTTCGTTCACCAAATGACGAGAGGATGACCAGAGGATGAGAGGAAGAAGGTTGACATCGGCACACAATTAACACAGACAATAATGAATGATTATCACAAGCATTAGCACTTATTCATAGCACCTTATTCAAACCCAACCCAATGCGTTTCCTTTTGGGATCCACATTCAAAATAGTGACTTCGATACGATCACCTAAATTTAGGTTCGTCCCACGGTTCTGGCTACTGTGTAGTAGTCCGTTGGTCCCAACGCCAATGTCAACAAAAGCACCAAAATGAACAATGTTCGTCACTTTGCCAGTGACAACAGTACTGGGCTTGAGTTCTTCCAAAGAAACGATACCTTTCCTGAAGAGAGGTTTCTCAAACTCCGATCGAATATCGTAGTTGAATGGTTGCAAGAAGCCATTAACAATAAGGTCCATTGTCTGTGGGCCAACGTTAAATTCAGCGACCAACTTATCTCTTGAAGTCGTCTGCAAAAACCTGTGAACGTGTGTCACAAAGTCTGGTTTTACGATGTCGTTGGCATCTTTGTTGATTTTGGCCAAAAATTTATCGGCGACCTCGTATGATTCGGGATGGATCGACGTCATATCTAGGAAATTAGGCTTAACCTCAGCTTTTCCCTTTTTAGACTTCAGATCCGAATTTCCATCGTCGTCACTTTCATCCTTGGCTGCGAAGTTTGACAACGTGTCAGTTACAATTCGCACAAACCCAGCACACTGCTCGACCGATTTTGCGCCGACGCCCTTCACAAGACGCAACTGGTCTCGGTTGATGAAACGCCCATTTTCTGTCCGCCACAGCACAATGTTTTTGGCCTTTGTTGCATTCAGACCAGCTACTTTCCGCAATAGCACTTCAGAACTAGTGTTAAGATCGACACCTACAAAACTGACGCACTCAACGACGATGCTGTCGAGCCCTTTCTGTAGCATGCTTTCGCTAACGTCGTGCTGATACATGCCAACACCTAAATGTTTGGGCTCTATCTTGACATATTCTGCCATGGGATCTTGTAGTCTTCTTGCAATGGAAACTGCACTGCGAACATTGGGGTGGAAATCCGGCATCTCAGCAGCGGCTTCGTCGGTGACGCTGTAGATTGAAGCACCAGTTTCGTTAACAATGCAATACATAACATTCAGTGGTCGAAACTCTCCATGTCCTATCATTTCGGATAAGTAAGTTTCCGTTTCTCGACACGCAGTACCATTCCCTATGCCAATAGTTTCACAGCGATAACGAAGAAGCATTTCTCGCAATTTAGGATTAAGTTTAACCGGCTCGGTTTTCACATTATTGTAAGGCAAATAGAAGAAACCCGTTTCTAAAACGGCACCCAATGGAGATATCATAGCTAACTTACACCCATGCTTGAATCCTGGATCCACTCCCAAAATAACTTTCCCTCGCACTGGTGGAGTCAACAACAACTGCCGAAGGTTCGACATGAAAACTTCGACCGATGATTTTTCAGCCGTTTTTGTCAAGTCTGATCGAATCTGACGACAGAAGAGAGGTTCGATAAGCCTACCGTAGGCATCCTCAGCCGAAGCCATAATCAACGACGTTCGATGCGGATTGACATCGGGACCGAAGGTGCGGCAATTCCACCTTTGTGCACAGGACTCCTTTAGTTCGTGTTTGAGCCTGTCTGGGATGTTAACTTTCACAGACAGAACTTTTAGGCCTTCGCCCCTATTAATTGCGAGAACTTGGTGAGGTTTGATGTATTTAAGCGGTATCGAAAAAGCAAAATACAGTTCAAATTTTGTCGGATCGTCTTTTTTCGTGTGGCCATGCCCGAACGTTTCTGGTTTCACCTCCTCTTCCTTCTGTTTCTTTTCAGCAGCTTTCGACTTTGTGCTTTCAATAAGCACGTGAGCCTTTTTTAACGAATTTCTCAAAACATCAAGCAGCTCTGGCTCTTTTGATATAATGTCAGCGATTATGTGTTGCACGCCAGTTTCCACTTCCGCCACCGAAGCAAGGCCTTTCTGATCCATTTGTACAAATTCTTGAAGATTGTATGGCCTCCCACCCAATAAAGCGAAGGCCGGCCTCTCCAATCCGAGGTTCCTTGCTCGGTCAGCTAAAGTCTTCTTGTTGCCGGCTTTGAACGGAGCATACAAGTGTTCAAGTTCCGTCAATGTCCTCGCGTTCAAGAAGGCATTCTGTAACAGAGGCGTAAGTTTCCCCGACTTTTCGAGTGTGTTTATTATTCGAGCGGCCCTCTGTTGCAAAGTTTGTAGCATGTCCAGGGTATCTTGAAATTCACGGAGGCGTCCCGCATCCATACCATCCGTCATCTCTTGCCGATACCTAGCAATGAATGGAATAGTGTTACCCTCAGCAAAGAGACGGGTGGCATTTTTTACCACCCAGGGTGCCAAATTTAATAATTCTACTAAAGCTTCTTCTATTTCCCATTGAAATGACACTGTGCTAACGTCCACTTCTGCTACATCGTCGAAATTGCTCTGCTCATCGTATGGCATGTGTCCTAAATCATCAATGTTGCAGTTATTGTCATTGTCAGGGGGCAATTTAGACAATTTTTTCGCCGGCAATTTTTTTATCCGGGGTGTTCCAGCTTTCAGGGGGCGAGGGCCTTTCGGTTTAGGAGGAGCTTTAGGTTTTTTAGGAGCTTTTGGCTTAGGTGGTGCCTTCGGCTTAGGGGGAGCCTTCGGTTTAGGAGGAGCTTTCGGTTTGGGAGCAGCCTTGGATTTAGGCGCAGCTTTAGGCTTAGGGGCAGCTTTAGGTTTGGGAGGTGGTTTTGTTTTTTTCGGAGTCGGCATCCATTCATCGTCATTATTTTTCCTTTTCAGTCCCTTCGTGGCAGGGGGTTTCTCTATCACTGCTATGTCGTCGTCGCTATCATCAATTTCATCCGAGTCGATTTCTAAAGCTTCAACGTAATTTTTCAGCCCACCTCGCCTCCTACCCGGCACCTCTTCGGGGTCTTCGCAAGTCGATTCCATATTGTCGCACGCTTTTATTCAAGCTACTAAGTGTTGTCTTCGCATATATCACAATCCATCGCAATACACCAAACGTCCAGTTCCACGCGAATCCAAACTACCTTTATGAATTGTCTGCAATGCACTAGGCCTATACAACGGAAGAGTTAGGAGAAAAGCCTTCGAGAAAAGAGGCGAGCTCACAAAGGATGGCACTCCGTCCCGCCAGCAAATAACTTTTTTTACACGGGCCCTCTGGATCCCAGGCGTCTTCGGATCTCTGGCGTCCATCGGATCACATAACCTCGCTCCCCGAAGTTCTCTTCCCTCACACCAGCTGACAAATCATATGGTGGAAAACGGCGCCGATTTAAGTGAGCCAAAGCAAGATTAATTCCACTATTGGAACGCTATTTGCAATGCTATTTCACGAAATAATCGGGAGTTGACAAAAAACGATGTTGATTTGGAGCCTAACTTTGCACCGGTTAATTTTACGTATGTCAACAAACAAGCGGTCGCATTAAAATGAATGCACGCGTCACTGTCAATGTATTAACTGCGTTTTGTTTCGCTAATCCAAGATTTACACAAGCTTCAGGGGCCACGTGTTAATTTAACTACAACTAGTTTTCGCCTCGCCATGCTTTGATTGTGGACAGTAATAGAACCAGAGGGGGTCGTCTCAAAACAAGCTTTTTGTGACGAGCCCCTGTGATTAGAACTGCCGAAATTACGAGACGCTTCTGTCTATTTAACCTTGGCGTCGGTTGGCGTGGTCCAACAGTTTTTCGTGTGAGTTATGTGGTTTATTTCAAACACAATTGGGGCTAAAACGAACACTAGTCTTATTACTTTATTTTATACTAATTAAAAAAAATTAAACGTGTTAATTCAGTATTTCACAACTATTTTGTTTGTTTGGCTGTTGGGCAGCTGAATTTGGATGGCTTGCCTGCGTTACTTGTTGTTGCCTAGCAACCAGTAGGCGAGAATGTGAATGATGCGTTGTGTTGCGAACCTGGTTTTTAAAAATATTTCTATACTGGAGTAAACGTTTTCTCACTTCACACTATGTTATGAGAGGAACCATAAATTATCTATCTTCAATGTTAAAATTATTTTATTTGTTTTGCGTAGTCATAACAACGTCTCGAAACGAGATCGTATCACATCATTCCCATTTACAGTAATTCAATGCAAATACGTGGATGTGCTCGATCGTCGCCAAAATCTAGGTCCCTGCCCTAAGCTCGTAATATAGCACTGCCAAATCATATGAAATATATTTAGAAGCATCCTTGGCGCAAGTGAGTAGCAGCCAGTATGCGGAGCTAATTCGCACATTTTTGAACAATGAATCGACTTTATCGTAATATTTAATATTTCGCTCGATCGTTCATAGGTGTTGACATGTTTTTGAACGATCTCAGATCAACTACCGTACTCATTTGAACGAGCGTTCACGCGGGTTTGCCTACTAACCGCAATGCAGGAAGCCGGAGAAACGTCTTCAAGTTCATCTTCCCGTGAACGCTCGCAATGAGAAGTCGATTCATTGTTGAAAAATGTGCGGATTAGCTCTGAATACTGGTTGCTACTCACTTAAGCTGACTTGAATCGGTGCCGTTTTCCGCCATGTTTGATTTGCCAGCTAGTGTGAGGAATAGTAGTTAGTCTGTGAATAGTAGTAGTATAGTGAGGGCAGAGAACTTCTGAGAGCGAGGTTACGTGATCCGAATGACGCCGGAGATCCGAAGACGCCTGGGATCCGGAGGGCCCGTGTAAAAAAAGTTATTTGCGTCCCGCCATTTGTATACAAGTAAAGGCCGGCTGAGAGGATTGTGTTGCTGATGACGGTGGCTCCTTCTTATCGCCCATGTTTTTGTACCCGGCTCATGCTGGCTTTCAATGCTTTCACCAAAACCGAAATTAAACACGCTTTTGCTTTCACCGGGAGTTCCCGCGACATACCTTGTATACATATTCGTATCTCGTGATGTTATCTCGAAGTTAGTTATCCTGTGATAAGTGCAATTATCTCAAGATAACTACTTATCTAGAGATATGCAAAATATACAGTCTTGTTGTATGTCACGTTAGCGTAGCGTCACTTTACAAAAAAAAACAAATTTGCATTGTAGTTTTCTATCATCGTTGTAACATTAACGGGTATCTTAAACTACGGGGAGTACTCTACTACCCGTAATCAAATACTAAACTTCTTTTCTTGCATGTTGCCCAGCCATAGGCACTGGCTCTAGCTGTCATCTTCCCCGAAACTCCTCATATATTTACTGTAACACGTTGTAAATTTGATATTCGGAAAATCTGTAATCAGTCTTCATTATTATTATTATTATTATTTCTTATACGCCGTAACTAATTTCGAACTGCAATGTAACGGTGATATTATCAGTGTATCCAACAGTAGAAGTAGAAGGGGGTTGGATCCTAGGCTCCTATGATCCAACAGTCGAAAGGTTTGGATTAATTTGAAACAAGTTATTTTGGAGTACTGACACTACACTAACGTAAGCTAATCAACTTCCACTCAAGTTTAACTTAATTTCTTTTGACCTCGCATAACCTTGTACATTTTTTTCCTGTTTTTGTTATGGGACAGGTGGGGCAAAATAATTGTTATTTAAACTACTTGTACATACACTAACGTACGCTGACTTGCAAAGAGGGGTTGGGGGAGAGGGGGGAGACAGTGGCGTGCACGATAGGTGGGCATTGCCCCTGCCCTTTTCGGAAATTTGTTTTGCCTTTTTGCCCTCTTTGTAAAAAAAAAAAAAAAGGCCAGGAAAGGGATAAACAAGCTAGACAAGCTTAAAAAAAAGGGGGAAAAAAAAAGGGGGAAAAAAAAAGTCCCCAGAAAAAAAACCTTAGCGTGACCTTTTACAAAAATTTTCCGAGGGATATTTTTTCCTGCGATATTTTTTTCCGATTGCCGCCCTCTCGGTGGTCTGTGCACGCTACTGGGGATGATATACTTGAAAAAAAAAGGGCAAAAGAAAAATTTGTTTTTTTAGAACTTTACAGTACGCACTTAAAAAAATAATGCAAAAAGAACAATTTTTTTGATGACCCTTTTTTTTTTAACTTTGCAGTATCCAGTAACGATCAACACATGCAATTCTGATAAACCATTTCGCAACATATCGTAATCAGACAAGGGTTTACCACATTGCTACTTTCGCCCACATATCAATGAATTGTTTTGTCCCGGAAACCTTGCAGGTCTTAGTACGAAAGTCTTAGTACTCTCACACGGAGGGAGGGGGTTGGGGGGGGGGAGGAGAATGAGAGCTAGGGCATAGGGGCACGTGCTCCAATGTACAAGATTAGGACAAAAAAAAAAACCTTTGTTTTACAGGCTGTGCAAGCTAAATTTTGGTATAAAAATAAACAAAACGTAAAAACGAATTTTACTTTAGTTCGCTTTTTATTTTTACGTTTTGTTGATTTTGGTTTCACAGTATGTTGTAGTCTGGGTTCAGACGCTGTTTTGTGCACGACAGGGAAGCCCAACACACGAGCGAGGGCTTTCGCCTCGCCTCGACTCGATAGTGTTCACGTGATGAGACATCGTCTGAACCCAGACTAAGTATGTTGCACAACGACGTTTTTAGGTATAAAAAATAAAAATTAAAGCCGCCCGCCCGTATGTTGTTGTTGAGTGATAAACTCCCGTAAAACAAAGTTTTTTTTTTTTGCCCTTAGTGTCAATCGCCAAGCTTTTACCTCCTATGAAATGGCTTTTGCAAGCGACGACACCGAAACCTTGCCGAGAGGTCGTCACCTTGTACAGAAGTTAGCGTCGCACAAAACCAGACCGCACCGCTTCCCCAACCCAGAGTCTATCACCTTGCCACAATCAAATTAAATATCAGAACGCCACGCCTCATGATATTTGACCAAATTTAACTAGCCTTGCTTACCATAACGTAACAACAACAAAGACAGGGTGTTTCGTTTACGAAAATTTATATAATTTGGGATAGCGTATCGACTGCAAATAGCGCTAAATAGTGATCATTTATTTGCAGCACTGACCTCTACATTCTAAAGAGTGGAATATCACGCAGCGGCGTGACGTCACTTCCTCAAAGCGCAATTGTCCGTGACGTCAAAACAAGTCACGTGCGGATGGCGTCACCACCAATCGCGCTCTACCAGCGTACTACGTCACAGTGGAAGTAAAGTTAGAGAACAGAAAGGAAACACTGAAGTGGTATTTACAATACAAGCAACTGCAACACAACACAACTTACTGTTTGGGGTTTTTTGAGCGACAAATTCATCAAGTATTCAAGGAAACTATGTCTACGCCTGCAAGAAGGAGGCTTATGAGGGACTTTAAGAGGTAAAAATGACGGCGATCGTGCAAAAATAGTGAAATTCGTTCGTGTCTAGTTCTTCAATATGGCGTCAATGCAACTGAGGGTTTGAGTTTTAGGGCTTGCAACAACACTGACCTTGTCATTTTTTTTTTTTTTTTACGGGTTGTAAGTGCCAAAATTGTAGCTGTAAACGAATTTGTAACAAGATTTGTTCCCTTATATTTCAGACTGCAAGAGGATCCCCCTGCCGGAGTTAGTGGAGCACCTACAGACAACAACATTATGATCTGGAATGCTGTGATATTTGGGTAGGAAGAAACGTAATGTTTTGGTTTTAAATGCTCGTCAGCTGAGTTCTTGGCACATCCAATTAATTTATGCAACCCGTCCCTCTCCTCCTGTCCGTAAGCCAAAACAGGATTACTAATAATAAAACGTTGGTGTTTGTTCACGTGCAGCGAGTTTAGTGACACCTTTCGTGAACACTGAACGGATTTAGCAGTTGTTGAAGGTCGGGCGTATTTTAAATTTGATGTTATTTTTCTTGGGGTTGTCCTTGTGGGTTGAGTGAATATGTGTGTGGCCTTTTGACGAAAAAAGAACAATAGGGATT
Source organism: Lithobius niger (assembly GCA_023313725.1). Taxonomy (NCBI): domain Eukaryota; kingdom Metazoa; phylum Arthropoda; class Chilopoda; order Lithobiomorpha; family Lithobiidae; genus Lithobius; species Lithobius niger. The sequence continues at coordinate 32,079 of JAHWFP010177308.1, forward strand.
AAGTGCTTTGATTAATTGTGGCTCTGTGGTTAAAATTAAGGGTGCTGGTTAAATCTTGACTACTAGGATTTTGTGGAAAACTCCCCTTTTGATTTTATGGCCTACGTGATGTTTATCATAGTTCTAGTAACAACGGTTAGGCCTAAACTGTAAACTGAAAGGGAATAACCTTACAAAATGTTAATCCAGTAGCATTAGACATTGAGTGGTAGACCGGAAGCACTTGCCATTCTTAGTAAATACTCTTCTTACATGGATTTTCAAATTTTGTTCATTTACAGTGTATTGCATCATTCTTGGCTGTGTCTCCGGTCCCGGTGACGGGATTCAGTTTGTAAAGACTCAGTTCCCGGTGAATTCGTTGAAAACTAGGCCTTCAAGCGTGTTAAAGTGAACCTAACCAGGGTAGCCTAACGTAACCTAACCAAACCTAACTAAAACTAATATAAGTTTGCCTAAAAACTACGTTGTTTTAGTTTGCCGTGATCCACACACGCAGAACTCCGGGCCCGGCAACGCGTCCAAATAGGCTTGAAACAGTTACGGCCCAACCGGGTCTAAAGACACTGCGTTCTATGTAACTCCCGGCAATATTGTCGTAGAAACAATTGTTGTGTAGTCCAGCGCTGCATGTTTTTCGTTTTTAACTTTTGAGTTCCTGGGTTGCTTTTGTGGTATCAGTCTCTGTATTGCTAGTCGCCGTTTTGGCGAGCGGGTCTAAAATTCAAGTTGCTTTTGGTTGGTTTTCATTTCCCTAATGGCAATGGCATTGAGGGTTCCCGGAGGTAGCCTAATTCGGTTGGATTTTTAGCATTGTCGTAACATAGTCTACACTAAAGTTGCCTCTGTAGTATTTGTGTTGTTCTTGTTTCGTCTTTTCTGTTGTGCTTTTATTACAACAGAAAAGCCATGGATAGAATGTCGCTGCACAGGGAACCAGTTTTGTGCAGCTACTGTCATAGCACTGCATTGAAGCACGGAAGCTTGTAAGAGCTATGGCAAAACCGTGCAGGTGAAGTAATCGGCCACTGGCGTACTGGGTTTCACCTTAATGCAAGCAACTAAACTGAAATCAAGAAAGAACAAAAATGGCCTAAAGACTTCCAACCATAACGGATGCAAACCTATTTACGTTGCCTTTTGGACTTGTATGTCAGACTGCCTCGGCAGGGAATCGAACCCGGTACCCTTAAAATCAAAGGCCAACCTCGAGCAAATTCGCCTTCCGTCCCATATAATCCTACCCATAACATCAATTTCTATTTCCAGAAATCCGGTTTCATACTGTTAAAATGTTCGTAGTTTTTAAATGGGTGTGCACTACAGCCGTCTCGCATGTCAACTCTGTAGCAGTCGCCATTTTGCCAGTAGACCTTGGAAAAGCACTGCCCATTTCGAAACCGTCTGTACACCTGCTTTGAATAGCCTAGTAAAAGCCATCAGAAAATCTGCGCACGAGTTATGCAATTTTCAAGTCCCAGGGTACAAACATATCACAGCGATTTTTTTGACACTATGTGCACTGGAGGTGTTAAAACCCAAATGACTGGCTTCTTCACTTCCCTCTTGTTGTCATTCCAACAAGGACACTCATTTATATGAGGACTTGAATCCCTGGCTATTCATCACTATGCCCGAGAGAAGGGCGTGCTGAACAATATCCAGGGACCATCAACCCTGCAATCCACTATCTCCTCCGAAACGCCTCTTTTGATATATTGAGAAAAGAGCGGAGAATCTTACACATACTAGCACTGGAAGCAACAATAAAACCACCCCCACTAGTTAGGGGTGTGCGAGCTCAATAATTTGACTCGAGTACGTGGCCAATGAATTGAGTCTCAAGCGAGTTCGAGGGTTTCCAAAACTTTTAATTCAAACTTAATGGTAACTGCCAAGTTACAGTATAAAATTGTACCAGTGCTTGCTACAGGACCACGCGTTGAGATATCCGGTTAAAACTAATTTACTCTAACCTCGTAAGAATGTAAGATGATTTTTTTTTTAATTAATTAGTTTTATTGATTTCTGCAACGCTACATATGACAAACTTGAAATACTCGAAACTTTTGAACATTTGTAAGAAGGGTCGAGTCACGCTTGTGCCCAAGTCGGAGCTCCACTGTACTCGAATTTTTCACACCCTTGCTAGTACAAGAGCCAATGAAAATACTGCTATTTTGAAAAGGGCCGAGGGGTAATCGTCTAACTAAAAAAGCACATAATTGGAAGAACGTATACCGTATAACGGAAAGTCGTCCAACAGGAAATTCGTATAATGGGAAGTCATCTAACTGGAAATTCGTATAATGGAAAATCGTCTAATGACCCTGCCTCGCTTGCGCTGCTGCGCTCGCTGTGGCTATACATATAACATCAGAAACCACAGTTAGACGTTTATCCATTATACGATGTTCCGTTCAGATGATTTTCCATTACACAATATGCCATTTAGACGATTATACGATTACCTATTATACGATATTCCGTTTAGATGATTTTCCATTATACAATATGCCGTTTAGACAATTTTCCAGATTTTTTATTTATGCAGATATTAGATAATTATCCCATTAGACGATTTTCCAGTTAGACGTTCGTCCGACGCCCCTTTTGAAAAGACCAAAACAAGGTCAACTAGAGGAAAGTGAAGAACACGCCTGAAGAAGACAGCCTGAGTTTTAACACCTCCAACGCAACGTACTCCCCATTTCACAATATTTTTTACTCGCTACGTAGCAAAAACCTGCATGACTCTTGGTTTTCTGATTGAAGGAGTTGCACAATTCTCTTTAAACTAGCCTAGTATTACTGCAGAAAAGGCTGCTGGATAGCCCTTATAAATCTGATCATAACGCCACAAACTCACTCGTACGGTTCCCGAGCTATCCCACATGCCTTTTTGGCGAGTAGGGCTAAATTCAAGTTACTAGCTGTTAATATTTATTCAATATGGCGAATGATGACCGACATTGGAGAGGGTGATGCACTGGTCTATGTATTTAATAAGGCACCCTAATTTCGAAGAAAAACGTGAAAACTTAACCTGACAAGCAATTGTTAAGGCTCTGGAAATGGTTTTTCGATCTTGGAAGGCAGTCGAAACAAACTTACCTGATACTAAAACATGTAACTTCCGTTAGGCTACTCTAGTAAAGGAAGCACAACAGCGAAAATCGTACACTAAAAATAGGCTAGCTAATAGGGCTTTCACACTTGACCTGAACACTGTGTTTCCTGTCTGTTTTCCGACATGTATCCACAGGCGAAACCCAACTCCCTTCCTTCCATACCCCTTTCCATCACTACACCCTGACATCGCGGCCAAGGTACAGACTTTAATCTTTCTCTTGCTACAATATTTTCGGCGCTATCGACTATCATTGTTTCTTTCTCCCATTCCCTCCTCCTGCTTTCCCTTTATCTTGCTATTGCTTATCAGGGCTCCAAGAGTCAAAATGTTTGCGTACTGTGCGGGTCCACACACCAAACCTTCCACACTGAAACACGATGGGATCAGAGTCGGCATCTCAAGTCCCGACTTCGAGTAGGACGTTTTCCCCATTGTGGAAAGGATATAAGATGTTGTAAGCATGGCCTTGTTTCATTACGATGAGGTGACCAGGACTAATTAGTTAATTCCAGCTGCTTCTACCTTCTGAGCCATCTCTCCCATTGTCATCCGGAGAAGTGCCCATCACATATGAGTGAAGTAAGGCCGTAAAGAAGGCTTACCAACTATTAACTATTTTAGTGTGCAATTTTTGCTGTTGTGGTATAGTTTCCTGCTCCAGGCCTAGTGAGGAACACCAGCTTCTCTCTCAGCTGACCTTGTTACTAACTGCAATTATTCTTGATGCCCGTCGTGTCTTCCACACTGGTTCGTATTGGGGGGACACACAATTCAATGCGATACTGTTTGGTCTCAGCACGCCACACCACGCATCCTCATTTGTCCTTCGACCGATAGTGTAGTACCTTCACCCCTGTCGCATAACGCTCTCAATCTGCCTCAACGACTAGCTGTTTCGCAACCTCTTCTCACCGGACAGGAGATGGAACCTTCGGTCCTGCCTTTCAATTCGCAAGACTTGGTCTCAGAAACTGACCTCATCCTTGACCTACCTTTAGCATCAACATTCACCATCTGCCAGGGAATTGGCAGCAGTGATAGGACAAATAGACTACTTAGCAACACTTGTATCGCTCGGTACCTGGAGGACAAGAACCATGCAGTGGTTCAGGAGAGACGAATGTTCTTACACCATTCCTGCCCCGTTCCAACAGACAATTCCAGAACTTTGTGGACCTTTTCCGAAACCTCAGGCGTGGGCAACAGGCAGCCTGAGCATCTCGTGGAAAGGGATCCCTGAGAGAAGGAAACGTTGCTTACCCCCATTTTCCATCCTGCAGATGGTGTTGAAGAAAATTCGATTGCCTCTATGCTCTTTCATCCTAGTGATTCCCCTATGGCCGACGACACCCTGGTTTTCGTGGACCTGATGGATCTAAAGAAGGAAGACCCGAACGCATTTTCCCTGAAACCAGACCTGCACTCCTATCATCGGGGACGGACTCTGAGGAGTACATCCTCAGGACACGGGTTTTAAACCACCGTGGCAACCCACTTGCTCCGATGCCACATGGCGTTGACAATTAAGGTTATGAGACAAAATGGCGAAGGTGGTTTGTGTGGCAAGAATGAGGTGGATCCTTCGGTAAATTGCTTGGCGAATTTACTCTTAACATCTTTTCCAGGCCGGTTTGTCTCCGATCGATATCAAAGGTTACAAATCTGTCTGTGGTAAGCATCGTTTTGTCGTTCATCATTGTCACGGAGACTGTCCACAGTGTGATGATATCAAGACTGGCATTTGACAACCGCCACCCTTGGATCCGTCGTCTTTTCCCCACCTGGTATGCGCCACTTGAGCTTGCAAGCCTATGTCCCCCATACTAACCATTGCGCCAAGGTTTGCTGCTACACCTAACCAGGAAAACTGCTTTCCTCAAGGCTCTGGCAATAGCTGCTCGACTGGGCGAGCAGCGAAGACTGTTGCATCAGCTCACTTGCAAAAACTGTCGCATCAGCGTTGCGAAGGATTCGTCCAGCCGCATCTCCCAAGTGTTCTCAAGCGATTTACATACAAGAACCAGCGATCTGGCACTCCTTTCCTGCCCCTCCCCCCCCCCCCCCAATCCCCCCACTGATAAAATGGTCATCAAAGCTCTTGGCCTGCTGGTCAACCTTCACCAATGACGGTCGCCACTCGCCAAACGGCGAGGAAAATTCAGCACTTGGCGACTTGGTTTTTAGTGATACTCGCCAAAATGGCAACTGATTAACAAGCCCTGATGCTTAAATTGTCATATCTCGGGAACCGTATTAGCTAGAAACAAGCAGTTTGCGGCATTGCGTGGAGAATTACAAGGGCTCTCCAACCAAGTGTGCAACAATGTCGCTAGCCATTTTAGTTGATTTGAGAGTTAGATTAATGCAAACAATATTTAAGCATTAAGTAGTAGCACAACTGCTTAAATTGTTTCTACATGGCGAGGAGGCAATGGACAATGGCGAGTGCATTTTAATGTCTACTGGCCTAATGGCGAGTGCCACGCAATACACATTCGTGAAGGTTGCTGCTGGTGGAATCCCTGAGAGAGAAACGTGTTCGATCCGTGCCTTAGAAACTACAAAAAAAAATCCCACACCTGCTCCTGTGTCTCCTGGAAAGGATGCCTTTTGTGAACCTTCCTGGGGGTGTTTTTTTTTTTTTTCTTGGTAGCGTAGTAAATTTTCTTGCAGTTTGGGGGGGGGGGGGCCGGCTTTTTTTTTTTTTTAGCTTTTCCCTACCCTGCGTCCCCTCACTCAGCGAAACGGATAGGTTGCTAAATGATAGTGGAGATGGTGGCAATGACTGCTGGAATGTGAGCAGGTACGCCACCTGGCGGGGTAGCTATGGGACCTTTTAGTTTCTAGGTTTGTGCATAAAGCATAAATAAACATATTTAACCAATAACTAAAGGTGCTAGGTATTTAGGGTAAATAAAAACTGATTCTTACTATCGCCATAATACTGTAGCCTAGTTCAGTAATATGTGCTAAAAAAAACTTATTTTATTCCCCAAAATTAAATACCTAAATTACCATATTTAGCCAATAACTAAAGGTAAATATTTATGGTAAGTAAAAAGATTTAATTTTTAAAATTTTGTTTACGAAGAAACCTTTTAATTTTACAGAAATCTATCCATAGGCATTTTGTGGGGATAATCGCTACGATACTAAATAAACAGTAGTGTAGCCCTTAGTTTTGTCTGCGAGTTGTAATTGTTCTGATCTTATACAAAGGTGGAATTTCCCCAAAGTCAGTTAATAAGTGATTGCAAAACAAAAAACCAATGTATTCGACTATTCGTCCATTCAGCACACATGGCCAGTGCAAGTTGTTTGCCAGTTCATATTTTCCACTCGTGCTACATTGGACAACGTTAACGTTTTGTGGTCCATGTTTTTACAATCTGCTAAATGCTGCAGCATGAAGGGTGAAAATGAAAACTCATCCACATTACTTAACACAACTAATTCCAGATGCAACACTGCAAACATTTCGTCTACTTATAACTTACTGAGACCGGTATCGTACAGGCCGTCGTGTCCAGTCATGTCGTGAAGTCGCTGCTTCTCATTCAGCCGTGGTTAAACCCAGGGCGTGGGACGAAAGTCTAACTGGAAAATCATCTAATGGGATAATTGTCTAAAATCTAGAAAATAATCTAAACGGAATATCGTATAATGGATAAACTTCTAACTGGACAATAATATACCTGCGGTTTCTGATGTTGTATGTATAGCTGCAGCGATTAAGGCAGGACATTAGACGAATTTCCTGTTAGATGATTTTCCATTAGACGATTTTCCGTTATACTGTATACGTTCTTCCAGTTAGGCGATTACCCTTCGCCCTGTTGAAACCCCCCGCCCTCTCCCCGGTGAACTCTTAGTTTGGGATGACTTGCAGAAGGATTATCTGAGCAGACCTCGAGTTCACGCATTCCCCCGTGGATGCACTTTCGTACTGCGGGTCTTTGGAAGGTGCACAGCAGACTTTGTGTCTGTGTTTGGTATTATTGCTAGATGCCGCCACTGAAACAAAGCATTAGTGGCGCCGAAGTGCTTTGAACAAAGTTGCTGTTAGGAATAGGTCAGAGCCTAATAACATGTTTAAAGAGGCTTCGGCTTTGGAGTTTCTATTCCTTTTATCGGAGTTAGCCGACACCATGCTTTAGGTTGATGTAGGCACTAGGCTGTTACTACCACGTCAGACGAATTGAAGCGGCGTTATTGTCATTTGCAACACGCCTGAAATGAGGCTAAGAATTTTTATTTAATTTGGTCCATGTCACAAGCACAAATTGGTACGGTAAATTGTGGGCTAAGTTGATGTTAAGTAAACAATTTGGTAGCCTGCCTAAAACTTATTTTTAATTTTGTTAGAAGTTATCTCGGGCAACATAGGCTATGTCGTGTAGTTGAACAGGCAGAAATTTGAACCTTTTCGGATTATCTAAGCTTAGGAAGGGAGGACAAAAAGTGAATGGATTCCAGAACTGTGGGGAGTGGTTAAATAGACAGTGTCTGTAGGCGAAAATTAACTTTTTGTTGTACCGCCAGTGGCCAGCAGACGACAAAAGTTTAGTCGCCACAATAAAATTTTATTCGACAGAAAAGGGAGCCCTCCACTCCTTCCTAGTTACAGGTTTTGAACTTTGGTTTAACGCTTTTGCACGCCAATTTCACACTTTTGTACTTGAATTTAACGTAGTGGAATTCAAATTAACACTCTTGTCTTTGGATTTAACACACTTGCACTTGAATTTAACACTTTTGCACTTGAAATTAAAGCATTGTAATAATAACTAATTTGTTTTATTCGCTGTAAAGAATGTGAAAGTATACGAAATACGCTTACACAGAAATTTTTAGCAGCATAAAAAAAAATGCAGCTATAATGTAATTTCGCTGCAACGCTTCCCAAACTCTCCGAAATATCCTATGGCGCTTTAAATAAATGACGATTACAGTAATAGCGGCGTTGGAAGCGAAAACAAAAGTGAAATGACGATTGCTTTGGAGTTACTAGCTGGTTTATGCCAAGGTCAAGAGAGTGAGTGATGATTCACAAGGTATTATGGCCAGTAGTGGAGGTGGCGAAGTTTATGTTAGAAATCTTGACAGCAATATTACTGAAGTTGACGTACTACATACTACGGCAGCTACAGAGCAAGTAGTACTAAACAATGAGCCGGCTAGGGAAGCCACGGACCGACGACAACGAGTCGCAAGGGGCAGCTACTCAAAAACATCAAATGAATCAAAATCATTGGTGAGCTTGTTGCTGACAAAAGAATTCACAAGGAGGAACTGTGCATAACATTTGGAAAAAAGTAAATAATACGAAAATATCACTATTATTTTTTTAAATCACTGCACTGCATTTTTACAGTAGTATAGGTGGCAGACATTTACACTGTTTTCTCGAAAGGGGAACCAAGTAAGAAAAAAAAAAGAGGAGGCCTGAAGCCAATATTTACACGAACATAACCTAGACAGATAATAAATTATGTGGAAGCATACAATGAAAGGCGCCTCGTAGCTCGTACACGTACAATTTTGAGGGCACAAGCCGCCACTACCTGCCTTAGACGCACACCTCCCAGTGTTATCGTAAGCGGCAGCGTCTGCATGTGAGCGCACGAATACAGTGGTTGGTTGCGACTGCAGGTGGACGAAGGTTTCAGCAAGATTTGTTATGAATATGTGCACTAAAGACGTTAGAATACCCAACTGTGAGTCGTTTGTCCTGTGGAGTGAAAGCCTCTCGCACAAGCCTACGCTACATAAACCAGCTAGTCTACAAAACAGTCGTTATTCGCTTTCGTTTTCGCTTTAAACGCAGCTCTTGATCGTCATTTATTTACAGCGCCATACGATATTTCGTACGTAGAGTTTTGTGAGCGTTGCAGCGAAATGAGTATAGTTTGTATAATTTCACATTCTTTACAGCGAATAAAAAAAGAATCAGTAGTTTCAATGCTTTAATTTCAAGTGCAAAAGCGTTAAATTCAAGAGCAAGTGTGTTAAATCGAAAGACAAGAGTGTTAATTTGAAAGCCACTAACGTTAAATTGAAGTACAAAAGTGTCAAATTGACGTGCAAAAGCGTTAAACCAAAGTTCAAAACCTGTAAAAAATAAAAATTGTCACCTTTTGGGGGGCTAGGCCTACTTTTTAAATTGATTATACCCCAGCTGCAGTGAAACAAACTGGGCGTCAGTAGTTTTGTTTTTGTTGGTAGCAATTTTTAATTTCATTCAGACGCTTGGAATTAAAAAAAAAATAACTATAAAAAGCTAATTTGAAGGCATTAAGGATTACATCAAACAGTCACAATTAAATAAATTTAGCAGAATTTTTGTTACCAAAAGTGGGAAGCTCTTAAATGCAGTCATGCTTGTCAAGACAAGTGGCCAAAGTGGCCGCTGGTGCTAAATTTTTAGTCACCAAATGACAGCATTTAATCGCCAGCTGGCTAGTGGCCGGTGCTAATTTTCCCATAAAACAGTGTCCCTAAAAATAATTAGTTGGCCCTAATAAAAAAAGGCCGCGAAAAAAAAATAACATTGGTTCTCACAAGAGCGAGTGTCAATAATTTCGGAACGTGTCAGATTTTATAGTTTGAATCTTTTCAGCTCATCTAGGCTTAGCAAGGGAGCGAAAAACTCTGGATTTGATTCTGGAACCATGGGAAGTGGTTAAAATATAGAAGGAACACCTAAAAAATGTGATTCTTTACCCTAATAAAATTGTGTATTAAGGTCGCAAAGAAAAGAAACATTGGTTCTCATAAGCGCTCATGTCAGTAATTATGGACCGCGTCAAATTTTTTAGCTTAATAAACATATAAAAAAAAATAAACTTGTGAAACGTATAAAAAATGAAATCACGAAAAATGTACGTGCCGTTCTGTAGCTAACAACAGTCCGTTGTCCAGCACTACTCGTGCTGTAGCAAAATGAATGGCTACTGTTGAGACAGTGAATGCCAAGCATTAATACCGCCTGTATTTGTTAGCTTAGCTAAAATAATGCGAACTCCAAATGTTAACATTCTTCATTTCAAGTGCATGATATTATAGGCTAGTTTAGCCGAACTGGATTTAAAAAACGGAGGGAAAGCAACATATCCTACAGTTTAATAAACAGAAAAATGACCAATTTTGTGTTTCTGAATCACTTTTTGTTTTTATTAAGGATGCACCGGCAATCTGTGTGTGTATTTACTGTGGCATGTCAACAACACGTCCATTACATAGCGTCGTCTGCTTTTGAATTTTCTGCATCAGCATCAGTGCCACTGATCTTTACAGTGCATTCAACCTGTGATCTCCATTGCATTTCCAAGTTTCTTGCAAGGTCAGGCCCAACCTACCGATCGGCTGGTGAAGCCTGACCTTGCTAAGAAACTTGGATGGCAATGGAGATCAGTTTGAATGCGCCGTAAAGATCAGTGGTGCCGATGCTGATAAGGCAAATTCAAAAGCAGACAACGCTATGTAACGGACGTATAGTTTGGTATTGAAGCTTCTGTTGAAGGTGGACGCCGTTCTTAATCCACCGAAAATTTAAATGGACAAGTTTGTTGTTCATTGTTGTGGCGTTGTGTAGTAACTTTTCTAAACAAGGCTGCACCGATATCCAAAATTGTATCCCCAATTTTTCATCAAAGGTGTAGTTTTCAGCAAAAGTCTAATAACCCATAACCGCCTAGATACGAACGTACGCCTTCAACGTACAACAGCGAAAAACTAAGTCCCAGCGCGAGCTTTGTGAGGGGTTCCCGGGGACCCCGAGCAAAGCGTGCAGTCACAGCCCAGTGGTCAGCGTCGTCGGCTCCAAACCAAGAGAATGCCGGTTCGAATCCGAGAACCGACCTCTAAAAAAAGGGGTCTAAAGTTCTTTTGGGCGGTTGTGGGATAATAACTAAAATAAAAAGTTTTCAAATAGTAACCCAACAGCTAAAAGATTGCTAGGAAGATAAGCTGTGATTTCCTGAGCAAAAAGCTGCAAACCACATGTCGTTATCGCGAACGGTTCCAGAGTTATCGAAATATTTTGCGAAAGTTACTGATCCGATACTGATTCCGTAAATATCAGCAACCTATCTGATCCCATGTCGGTGCAGCCTAAGCATACGCTGCCTTATTCGATGTTGGCAGTTCCCACATTATTAAAATCTTGGAAATTGGTCATGTTTGATTCCTGCGAAAACCAGGTCAAAATGTTAGGGGTTCATAAAATTCTTACAGATTTTTAAAATTCCGCTGCTTTTCACTGTGTAGGCAAGTCATATTTCTGCGAATTCCAGTTTTCTGACATTTACTATGAACCTCGTTTTGGCATTTTGGCATATTTCTTCTTCCCTCCAAAATAAGCTCTTTTCTCATTATTTTATTGCAGTTATAGGGAAGCTCCACAAAAGGAAAAATTATACCCCCTCCCCCCCCATAAAAATATTGACACACCACATCAAACTTTGATTGGTAAAAAAAAATAAGCCACTCACCCGCATTGACTTTTTGTTTGTTCATTTTTGAGAACTTGGGTAGTTATAGGTCTAAGTGATTCTTTAAACGAAATATAATTTGTATTTGTTCCACAGGCCGCACGACACACCGTTTGAAGACGGAACTTTCAAATTGACGATAGAATTCACAGAAGAGTACCCCAACAAACCACCGACTGTTAGATTTGTCTCGAAAATGTTTCATCCCAATGGTAAGTGACACCGGCAATTTAATCATTTTGTCATGATTTTGATAACCTGTTTTTCCTGCAAAGGCTTTTAGAGATGGTTGCAGCTGATAAACATGAACAAGTGTAATACTGAATGTTGCAATTTATTCAGGCGTACTGTTCATGAGTAATAGCAGAAAATGAGTAATATCCTAAGTGTTACACGAGTAGGTTGTAATCGCTGCCTAAGCCACCAAGTTTTTTTTTTCAATCTGGTGTGATCTGGGTTTAAAAGGGGACAAAATGAGAAAGTAAGGCCATTAAAAAAGAAGTTGGTTCACGGGCACCACCGGCACCAATTTTTGGTCGAGAAGAGAAATAAAAAACGATGTGGCAAAAAATATCGGTTACAGATCAAGAATGGCCCTTAGTGAGGCATGAAAGTGTTAGATTACCATTCTTGTCATAAAATAATTTCGTGGACACGTGGTAACAGAATTATGAGGCAGTATTCTTTATTTTACCCAAAATAAAAAATAATTTTCTGAACCAGAAAGAAACATAAGGCCGAAAAAGTAAAAAAAAAAAAAAAAATTCCGCCCCAGAAAAAGGCCCGAAAACCCCTTTTTTTTTAAGTGGCACAGTGTTTTTTTTTTTATTATTTATACTGCTCGAAACAGCTGCTACAGCCGTCTTCAGCCACACTTTTAAAACTGTTCCCTGTCTGTCCTCCTGTCCCGGGTTTTTAGTTTTTGCAGTCCGGTACAGATCTATGATAAGATCTAGATTATTTTTGTGTTTTTTTTTGTGTGGCACACTGGCAACCTGGACCACTGCACTGTGACCGAGATTGGCATTAATGACCTTGCTGTCGGTGCACCATTAAGCCCCCCTGGCAAGTGTGTGGGCATGTCGTGAACATTCGTGCGATAAGTGGAAATTTATACAGAGTTCAGATATTGATGCACAGGGTGGGGGGGGGGGGGGGGGCGGCTTGACCTACCCAGGAATGAAAATATGGGGCACTTTACTCTAAAATTTCTGATTTGTTTATTTTTTTCTATATTTATCCCTGGATTGTGTGCATTTGTTGGCTTTGATTTTTTTGCACTGCAACAATAGGCTTCAAGGCCTCCCCTGATTCGCGAGCTAGACGGCCTATTCCGACACCGGTGGCGCACCGAATTTTGTTTAGGGGGGCCAACAAAATTAAATTTTAACATGAGGATGAGAAATCAGCTAATGGGGCCACAAGAGACTTGAGGGGGGGGGGGGTGTATATATATATATATATGTATATATATATATAAACACCGAGGACACTAACATGTATACACACCATCAAACTGGGAACAGACCCTCAACTGTGGACCTCCTCGGTTGGAAATAGCAGCAATAGAGGACTCTGTGACGTTAGAAAATGACGTAGCACAAAACATTACTTTATTCCCAGTTCAGTCCTCGCTTATGTGGTTTAATGTTAGAATTGTGTGTACAGCAGTGCGTACGAATTGTGACTCGTAGAAACACCGCATTTATTGGGTCCTCGCTTTAACAAAAAAAACACATCACACACAGGCTGATAAATGGTATAAAATGAGATAATGTTACAATTAAATTTAAACCCAGTCAAATCGGCATATTTGCCTTTTTCGCTCTTCATCCATTTCCAGTGTTAAAATTGAAGGCCATGACGACATTTCAAGACTTGACCCCAGTATAATGAAATGTTTTGTGTGATAGTGATATGCCTAAAGGCAACTTTTCCACACCCTGTCTATGAGGAATTTCAAAAAAAAAATTTTATTCACTCCGCCCTAGTGCATAATAGCCAGTGTGACTTCCAAACCCAGCGCAGCGCCTTTGCTCTCCCAACCTTGTTTTCAACCAAGAGTGACTGGTTTATTTTAGACTATTGCAACGACTTTGTCCGTAGCTTTTTTCAACTTTGGAATGATTCTAGATAGAGACGACCACTATTGACAACGTTAGTTTCTTTGTCAAAGGTTAGTTAAAAATACGGCAAATTAAAACCTTATTACTTCCTTATAGCTGATAGCCCTTTTCGACGTGAGTAAATGAAATAATAACATTTGATAGTCGAATTGAAATCCTAAGTATAATGCGCAGCCGAAAATATAAAAGGATTTTAGTTTCGTTTAAAATAGTCTCGTCGCTTGTTGCATGAATGAATATGCTTACCTTCAAAGCAAATTCTCCGTTAGGCCTATCTGATACTTAAGAAATAACAAAACTAGTTAATAAAATTTCCTAAAATTACATTACCACGGCAACGTCAAGTTGCTACGAGTTGCTGCTGGCTGAATCAAAAGCATATTAAAACGTCTATCTATTGCGTCTTCCCCGTCACTTCGTACTACCACTGATCTATATAGGCATAGGCTATGTTGCACATTACGTTGTAGCACTAGATGTGTGCCTGGAGGCACACCGTGTTTTAAAAATGAATAGGCTTGCCGTACAAACCAATTTGCCGTTTCCTGCTACTTATGAAATTAAAACTACAGGCAAAAATTCTGCCTTGAAAGCTGACAATTATGCCTAAAATTGTTCCATGCGGTGAATAAAGCTGGTTCTTAGCTCAGTTTACAGGTACGCCTCCAAACGACCAAATGATTGTTTTAGGTTTTAAACATTGTTATTGTACAACAATGCCAATCGGCAAATGCCAGCTGCAAGCCGTATATTGAAGAAAAGGGTTTCGGTTTGTGCAGCTCCTTGAGCAATGTTTCATAACAGTACAAAACATTAAAACAATGCCAACCAGCAAATATTGCTAATCAGTTAGGCTGCACTGATACCAACTTTACCGATCTGGTTTTTAAATTTTTGCCGATACCGATATCCAAAATTGTATCCCCAATTTTTCATCAAGGTGTAGGTTTTCTGCAAAAGGCCAATAATTATTAAAATCAAAAAATTTTAAATAGTAACCCACAGTTAAAACATAGGTAGGAAGATAATCAGTGATTTACTGAGCAAAACTCCGCGAACCGCATGTTGTAACCTCTAACGGTTCCAGAGTTATCGACATTTCTGCAAAAGATACCGATCCGATACCGCTAATATCGGTATCGGTGCAGCCTTACTAATCGTCAAATGCCAGTAAACTGAACATTAAGTTAATCCGTGCATTTGCAAGGAGATCCTACAGTACTAATAAGAAATACTAATCATATGAAAAAACGTGACTGCTGCTGTCTTCAAAATGAAGCGAAAGCTAACAACTAGAATGGTGTATCCATCTCATAATTGCTAAGAGAAAAAATGGATTTCATCAATTTGTACCAAAAATATCTGATATCTACCCCCCAAAAAAACTTGTTTAGGATTCCCGCCAAGCTTTTCGGCCGTGTAAGGATGACAAGCGTTTCCAAATTAATTCTGAACGAAGTTTATTGCCAGTAAAGAGGTTGGCTGTTTCCTGCAGGTTTCGTGTGTGCCCTGTATTTTGCCGATCTGGAGAGCTTCCCATATCAATGCAATGCTGTATTAACGAATTGATTTAATTTCTTAATTTAAAATTGGATATATTTGTGCCGTGATTCTTTCTTTAAGCTTTTGCTGCGGTGCCACCTATTTGGGATAATCGCAACAGAAGCTTATAGAAAGAATCTTGGCACATGAAATCGATTCGCAGGGGTGAAGGCGATTGGTTCTCCTAATACTTACCCGTTTTGCCTAGCGTAGGTTCATTTTAATCGTTTTTCTATGTTTTATTTCCAACTTTAAAAATTTTACTACCCAATGCTGAAGTTGTACGAACTGTATTTTTAACATGTTGACGAAACTTTAGCAGATTTAGTACACCTGATGACGAGGTGAAATTAACCTCGAAATGTCATGCTTTTTGTATGTTTGTGGACTTCTTGACTCTTTTATTTGTAGACTAAGACTTCAAACGCCGAATAAAATAATTGAAAATTGCGCAGTAAGCAATCTTCATATGTTTCATTTAACCTTCAAACTATTACTCGGTTGGATTAGCTTGGCGTGTGATATCACGATTTCACGTGGCTGAAAAGCTTGGGAAAGTTTTGTTTTGGGGTAAATTAACTGTCCATGCCAAGGATATGGCAGGCACAGGCTAGGTACAAAGCGCGTCTGAATAGGTCTATACATTAGAAACTCTTAAATTTCCGTCTATAACCGCATGATCTACAAATGTCACACAAATATCACATTTTATATTGATTGGATGTAGGAATACACTAGAATCTCTTAAAATACAAAAACACCTTGATTAAGACTTGGCCGATACCAATTTTGACCGATACGATACCGTGCGATGCTACATCACCGATACCGATGCCTCACTGCATTACTTCCAGTAACGTTAATGTTTCTTCGATATTCAGAAATAAAATTTGCTGAAAAATTTCGAATCTCAAAGCTCTGTTAGCAAGCATCTCGCAGTAAAGTGCGTTTTGTGAAATCTGTTTTTGGTTTTTGTTAAATAATTTGAGAACGACTGAAGCTATCGCTCTGATATTAGCACCATTAGAAAGCTCTCAAAAACGGTTAAAAATGGTGTATTGGAACATCAAAAACAGACAATTTTTGGCGAAGATATTGCAAAAACCGATATTTGACCAAAACAGTTAGCCGATACAGATCCGTTACCGATAACGCTAGTATCGGTGCCAATACCGATGTCAGTATCGGTATCGGCCGAGCCTTAACCTTGATATCCAAACGTTCATTCTTGATAAATATCAGAAATGTTGTATGTTTTCAGAAAGGAATTATAATTGAGCTTGCTTTTATACTTATTTTTTGAGGTTTTACAGTATTTTGTGCAAAACTTTCTATAAGCCGTACATGCAGAACGTTCTCGTTACACATTTGGTAACCAGTAGCAAGACATTCCAAGGTGGAAATAATTCGGCTGCTCCCACCTTTTTTTTTTTTACACACTCACCTCTGGTTGGAGTTGTGTACTGGTTGCGAACTGTTTCTCTTTGCGCAAAGAAACAAAAAAAAGCTGCTGGGTTTTGGGATTCAGTTCCACACCATGTAGCATACACAGTTACTCCTTAAACCTACAGGTTCTTTCGTACAGTGAGAACCGCTTCAAGCACACGCAAGTGGGAAGAGGGAGACTCGTCAACGTGATGATGCCGTTCTGCTGACTGTTTTTTTTTTTTGGGCTGTTGCCGTTCCCATATTCACTTTATTGGTTACCAAACGTTGTATCTACGCTATCAACATTCGTCAAGTTCAAGCAATATCTGCAAACACGAAACTAAACATGATCCAGTAAAATTATTTTTTTGTTTGATTATAAATTGGATTATACAAAAAGTTTGGTGAACGGAACACTCTTTGGTCCCAGGTAAATCTGATATGGCATTTCTAACCCTGATAGGCAACCTTTGGTAATAGTAAAGTTTAGCGACCTATACATGAAAACAATGTTTTCCGTAACAATTCTTACCGTGACGTAATAATGGATGTTTTAACTGGTGGTGGTTCACATTTTCTTTCTAGTTTAACGTTATAATCGTGTAAATTCGGTGTTTTACTTTCGTGAATGTAGGGGTATTTCTGCGGAGCTCGCCATTGTTGTTACAATCGCCAGCGCCGTAACGAGACCGGTATGACTAGGAGTAGTTAACCGATGGTTGAAAGCTGGTGCCCAATAAATTCCCCCTGATCAGAGCTGTAGTTTATTCTTTCTGCGGTTTTTTCTGTGTTATCAATGGTTAGGTTTGAATTTCACCAGGCGTGGTGAGGAGCATTATTAAGCCGGGTTGGTTAGCTGGGTTAGGTCAGATTTAGGTTAGTTGCCTTGGTTCTTATTTCACCAGGAAGGCAAAGGAAATTTCACTACAGAATGACTTCTGTGCTTCTGTCGTGCTGTTGTTGCAACAGGCAAATTTTCGCCTGCGAACGCGTACAATCTATTACTTCCGCCTGTCTCATCCCGCTATCGTAAGAGGAAAGATGTCGACTGGTTCGTTGCAGTCGTACCGCTTGCGTAACAAGTTAAACATGGTTCAAATTGCATATATTTTGGCGGCGAGAAGGCCATAAAACTAATAAATTGTTACTGCCGACTGTCATTGTTACGTCCAGGTAAGAATTGTTACAAAAAAAACGTTGTTTTCCTAAGCAGGTCGCTAAACTTTTATCATTACACAACCTTTTGCCATTCAATTGTCCCAGTTTCTGCTGGTAACTACATAGGTATATCCCACCATGTTAAAGTAGGGTTACGAGAAAACCATACCATGTCCATCCATTGCATTGCAGTCCAGTGTTAAAGATTGACTTGACGCTCTGCAGAGTTGTGCTAGGATAATCATGCAACTTTATTTTCGTCTTCTAGTGTACGCAGATGGTGGCATCTGTCTCGATATTCTTCAGAATCGTTGGAGTCCCACATACGACGTGTCGGCTATATTAACTTCTATTCAGGTAAGTTAGAAATTTTATTTTTTATTCTAGTAAATTTGTAACTTCTAGCCAAACTGCGCTTTAAACTTCGCTGTAGGATTGTATTTATTTTGTTATACGACTACTGTGACGTCACGCTAATTCAATGCCATGCTAAATTTCAATAGGTTAAGTCTTGTTCCGTGACCGGAAATGTGTATCATTGCAAAACGTTTGTGTTATCAAATTATCCCATACTTTTGACAGTTCTGGACAACATGACCGGTCGGGAACAAACACAGCAACAACCAAATTCAGCATCCAAAAGCGTAAAGCAATAAAAACGGTTACCTTACCGAAATGTCCCGAATGGAATCCTTCTATCCCTGCTGCCTCACACGTCTGTACCATATCAAAGTTTATTCACCCCAGCATGAGCTTACAAGCCAAAGGACACTTCCATTTACCCACCACCCCCCTCCCTCCCGGCACAAACTTGCGTTACCAACCAAAGGACACATCCGATCCCCCACTCACCTCCCCCTCCATAAACTAAAATGGAATGACCTTTATTCATATTGATATACTTATTACCGTATTTCTGGAAACAATTTTCACAAAAACAAAATAAATAACACAAAAATGCTTTAATTAAATAGAGTTGGCTTGACGTCCGAACTGTGGTATAAATTAGTAGTAGGAGAGAAACTCATGGTTCCGGAGTGTTATACCATGGCTGCAAAGAGTGGCCCACGAGTGGATAAACCCATCTCGTGCTGCGCGTATGATGGACTTGCCCGCTCTCAGGCCAATCATTGCAGCCGTGGTATATTAACTGTGACTTTCTCACCCATAATTACTACTTATTCGTTTAACTTTTATTTATCCAGAAACCCACTAGTAGTTACAAATTTGGTATCAGTTTTTTTTTTCTACTTGTCAAGTAATTTTTTTTTTATAATTTTGTTTAACTGAAAAATTAATAAGAATCCTAACAATAACGTGTGTCCATTCTTAATTTGTCCAACTGGCAACTTAAAACCTATTGCTGTGTTACCTAGCAACCTCAAACCAATTGCAGAATTGTGGATGGTTTGTAATTGGAGTTCTGAGGCAATGCAGAAGTTTTTATTTTGTTTATTGAATGAATTGGCAGGTTAGAAAGCTCCAGAAAGTTTTGAGTGAAAACTTCTGCTAAAACTGCTTGCTTAAAACAGAGGAGTGGTCAAAGTATCTCACGACAAATGGGGTGTCGACAAAAAGAGTAAAAATAACGTGCATGCAAAATCTACTGTATCCTGGTATCAAGGACACTCGTCAAAATCACGGTCATCTGACAAAAGCCGACAAATCACGTAATTTGTTGTACATTCTCGCTATAAAACATTTTTTTTCATCAGACAACTTTACATGCTGGATACCGGACGCTTTGGTAGATTTTGCACGTATGAAAAATAAGTCCATTATTAATGTTGTGCTGAATTAAACATTGTGGTGTTTAAAAACTGTAATATTTAATTTAGTTAAATAGCAAAGAAGAAAAGAAAATTAAAAAAAAAAAGACATCTGCAACATTTAAAAAAGCCAAGAGTAACAAAATATCGCTTAAATATGACTACTCTATTGACCTAAGTAGAGCGAGTAGAAACGGAGCTTATTAGAATGCATCCCAACTATACTTTTATACTTTCTAAGCCTAGTTTCAAATTACTGTAGATTGAAATAACTGGTTGCATAGGCTCTTATATCATGGCTTAATTATTGCACTGGTAAGAGTCTTACTAAAGTTGTGGAATTGTTTACATAGAGGACTTGAAGGAAATAAATTGTATGCACATAAAAATGCAATTTGAACCAGTCTGCCTAGATGGGCGATGGTAAAATTTCATCCGTACAATTAATGTGATATATTATTTGCGATATTTGTAATTACTGTGATATTTCAGCCAGCTTTATTTACTTATGCCAACTGACTCCGGTAATTATAACACTGTTTTAATTATATGCCAGTACAAGTTAGTTCCATAAATTTACGCACTTTTGGTTTACCGTAATATAATTTCAATTCTCCAGTAGTTATTAAAAACGAAATAGGCCTAAGCCAAGAGTCTTAGTCTTGGGTGCACGGGTAGCTGCGAGCACTGGGGCGTCAGATTCGGTAGGCGTCCTGGTCCCAGCTGTACATCTCTGGTTTCCTACAGACCCGGGTTCGATCCTGGTGATGAGAAGTGTACATGTACGGGTTTTTCTCCAGTTGTTTCCCGCCCGTTGCACGAGGGTTTCTTCCGGGTACTCCGGTTTCCTTCCTCATGCGGCAAAAAACAACTCTTCTGATGGTGGTATCTTCCACTTAACATCTGCCGCTTGGGTTTGGGTGGGTGGATGCCTCGTGCGTCGTCTATTTCTACTAATCCATGCAGATTTAGAATTTAGTCCAATTCCTAATAGAGCCAATCGAAATAACATCAGTTTCACATCCAAGACGCTCACACTTTTTCGACAACTCTGTGTTGTCTTCATCAGGCCTCCAAAGACTTGGTTAGTCTCCGACTACATCGTCTGCCGTTCGTTCTGGTCGAATTCTTGTCGAAAACTTGCCAGACAGTGTGAGCTTTTTGGATGTGAAAATGAGCGTTATTTCGATTGGCTTCAATTTTATTTTCATTTAGTTTCACAGTATTGAACTAAACTGTGTTTTTCGTGATTCTAATTCCTACATAGGCTAACTAAATTCGTGGCTAGAAGTATTGCGATAACACTAAACCTGTATGGTTTCATTGATTGATTTTTGTTATCCTTTCAGTCATTACTAGGTGATCCTAACCCCAACAGTCCGGCGAACAGCCTAGCAGCACAATTGTACAAGGAGAATCGACGAGAGTATGAAAAACGTGTCCTTGCCACGGTGGAGCAGAGTTGGCTAGATTAAGAACGTGCCCAAGTTTCCTGCTCCTCTTCCTTAAAACACTTCTTCACTTTTTTGTACATACGTTGATAAAAGATGGTTCTGCCACCAGTTTGTTCATAGTAGTAGCAACTTTGGCCTTCCCCTCCCGATTTCGATCTAGAGCACTCTGTTCCAATAATAAACAAATCAAATAGTTTAATAGTAGAACTTAAATGTGGCGATTGGAATGGGCAGTTGTCAGCTGTGGGCGAGCTTGTAACCTCGTCGTCGTCGTCGTTCGTCGTCTGCATGCCTAGGTCTACTTGTCGTCGTTTGAAGTCTTTAAACAACAGAAACATATCCGGTATTTATAAACTGATGTTTTTGTGGACTTTTTTTTATACCTCCGTTTTTTCTGTTTTGTGTGTTTTAGTGAGCGCTTTGTTTTCATTACTGTGTACCACTTTTCAATCGCCTACTCACTATGAATGAAGTTTTGGTGTTTTTTATGAGCCATTAGGTTTTGACATTTTCTTGCTTGTCAAATAGAGCGTTATCATGCCTGACGAGCATGAGAACATTTTTCAAATCAAACTTGGCAATATTTGTGTAAAAGTTTTGTGTTTATTATCTTAGGCTTTATACTATTTTCTTGTTGTTTTTTTTTTTCCCTCTCCGCTGCCTTGTCGAGCGAGCGCTTATCTTTTTTTTATTTTAGGTGTATTTTCCAAGTGCACTGTTTGGCCAGTGTAATATTTGCATTTTTTTCCCCGTGCTGTTTGTTGCGGACAAAGTCTGTTACATCGAATAACGGAACGTTTAGGTTGGGTTGCAGCACGTAAATTTGTGCTGGACCTTGCGCCTCTCCCGAGCCTGTTGGCAGTTAAAAGTACGTACCGTAGTCTTGTAGACACATTGACTTGGTGTAGAACAAAGCATCGTTGTGAATGTAGACACTTATTTGGAATGGACCCATAACTGTGTGCTCTCCGAAGCGAGTTAGTGTCAAACGAAGCTAGTGCAGAATATTGTTTATTTAGAATTTTCTCCAGTTATCGTGGAGTTGAACGGACAATTGAAGTGAGCTTAAAGCAAGCATCTGCTCTACACCTTTATTTTTTACAAGACGGCTAAAGCCAACCTTTCCTGTCTACAACATTCGCCTGACTATTGTTACTAGTGTAAATTTGGCAAATGACTTGTATTTAAATTAGTGTGCAGTAATAAATTGATTCTATCAAATAGTTTACAGCTGTTTACCTTAGTACAAACACAATTAATTCATAGACGGTTGAAACAAATTTTTAAAATGGTGTGTGGCTTCATCCATTGGCAGCCAAGGCATGGTTACTTTTTTTGTATTCAGTAGAACCTCGATTATGCGAACTAATTGGGACTGAAGGGTGTTGGGATAATCCCATTTACATGCAAAATAAAAGAGGAAAACTTTTTTCTTTAGTCAGTTTTAGTGTTTGTGAACTATGCTTGATTGTATACAACTACTGAAAAAATTTTGCATGAAATGACGCCAAGAACACAAAATAAAGCAAAGGCAATGCAATTTCAGGGTCCGAACAGATACTGTTTTAAAATACTGGAAAAAGTTTCTACACAATTCTTGAATTTTTAACTCGAGCTAAACCGGTTTTCTCGTATAATTAAAACAAATTTATCGTAATTGTTACAATTTGTTGTACATAATCAAAATATACTGGAAAATATTTGAAAAATATTGCTGTGCTGCACGAACCCTATTATTTATTCTCTAAAAACAGCAAATTTCTGAATAGTTTGTAAGAATGGGAGTTCGTATAATCAGGGTGTTTGCATAATCAGGTTTTGGATAATTGAGGTTCTACTGTACAACAATTTTTTGTTGTGGTATTGTTACTTTGGTTATATCAGTCGTACTCGCAATGGATTACGTCATTTAGCTCGATGTCGCAAATTTTCGGTGGACATTGACTGCCAGCTTCTTCAGGCTGAAGTCAGAGTCCTGCTTTCTACATCACAATATCAATGATTACTAATTTTGAATTTTCTGCCGTTTATCACAAAATCTCTAGAGGGTTCTGCAAGCTGTTTCGCATGTTGGTGCTGCCGTCTTACTTTGGGAGAAAAGGGTTTTCGCTGTGCATTTAGCTGTGTTGAAAGCTTGGGGGGAAAAAAAATTTTCTGGATTTGGTGATAAAGGGTTCTTGCATGTTCATTCGACAAAGTCTGACGTTAAGATGCACCGCTCAGAGATGGCGTCCTTGCAAGAGTCCGATTTTAGCATCACTCGCGTTTCATTCCAATCAATGTTGAGCTTGGTTTTTGGATAGTGCCCTGCAACGTTTTGTCATTTGCAGCTGTAGATTTCAGGTGCTCATTTACTCAAATGCTAACACACTGTTTTGTAGAGTAACCTTTCGGGCATTCGTGACAGGGGACCCAATATACTTCTCCCTGTTGTAGAAGGCAGTTTGGGCCTTCAATTGTGGTTCAGTAAGTGGTATTGGTTCCTGTTGAGCCGCTCTGGCTTTTGATCTAGTGTACACTATTACTAAATCTAAAGCGGCTCAAAAAAGCAAATACCAATACCAACACCTAGTGATGGTCAAACTGCCTTCTACAATAGGAGCAGTCCATTGGGTCCCCTGTCAAGAATGCCGAAAGGCTACATATATCGGTGAAACGAAATAGTGTTAGCATTAGTCATAAAGTGCCATTATGTAGCACTGTTCAGTAACTAAGGACATCATCCATTGGAACGAAACTCGAGTGATGCTAAAATCTGACTCATAAAAGGAGGCAAACCTAGTGCTAGAATTGTTAGCTATCTAACATTGTCGAGACACAGCTCCTATGAAAGTGCAGGCACCCTCGTACTGCCAAATCACGAAGATTGTTTCACCTGAGCATTCAACACAGCTAAATGCACAGTGGGAACCTTTTCTCTCAGCCCCAGACTCTCCCTAAACAAGAAATCCGGACCAACAACAACGAGCAGCATTATGCAATACAGCGCAAAGCCCACTAGGATTGTATCCTAGACAGCGGAAATTCAAAATTAGCGACACTTAGGCTGTGCCGGTGCCACTATTTGCGTTACCAGTGCCCGTTTATCCGGTTCCGATCCCAGTACCAGTGCTATTGGTCATTTGCTGATACCAAGTGTGCCAATGCCGATGTCAAATGATAACTTAATAAACGTGTTGATACGTCAGTAATTTAATGGTGAACAAACTTAAAACTTTTACAAAGGAATTGTTCGCTAACACTTTATAGTGCAACGAGATTAAAACCTAGCAGATTATTTAAAAGTTGCTTCATTTTTAGTAGTGTTGGGAACAATATGCCATATTATTAATGTACGAAATGCCGGTCCGATACCAATACCAGTGGTACCTGCAGCCGGTCCCGGTATTGGTACCTGCACTGACGCTTGATGTGTTATATAAATAGACACAAATCGCTGGAAATAATATTAAGGACAGTGGAGGATGTGGCCATAGCGATTAAGGCGCTATGCAAGTGATCTGGGGGCGAACTGGGTAGCCGGTTCGAATCTGGGTCATGCCACTCCGATGAAACGTAAGTGCATAAAGGTGGCTTACTGAACTACGTTATTTCTAGTGTACGATTTTCACTGTTGGCTTATTTTCAATTTTCCTTGATGTGTGTAGCAAAGCGGGACTCTCGACTTCGTCACTTCAGCCTGAGGTAAATGGCTTTTATCGTTTTGGTTGTGGACAATACATAGCGAGTATGAATGGTTAGTTTTTCATTATCCAGGGTGGTCCACAAAAAACTGACACCCAACATTTTTTAAGTCCAATTTTCTAGTTAGCACCCCTCTGAACCAGGAGAGGACAGAAACACTATCAGCTTTGATTTTCTCCTGATTCTGAGGGGTGCTAACTAGAAAAGTTAGACTTAAAAAATGTTGGGTCAGTTTTTTGTGGACCTGTATTTACCCAGTACAGTACATGCTCAGAATGAAATTGAATGCAATACTACTGGCAGTTGCAACATTTCTATAGTAGAAATTTGTTGGGTAGATTTCGTATTGTTGGTACAGTGTTACCTCTTTGTAAGATTAACTGATCGGTCTTCAGAATTTTGTTATACCGAAAAAAATACACCGGAAAAACACTTCTGGTAGCTTAACAAGAAATAAATCTTGTAGCGTAACTGATAGTCTTCCAAAGAAAAGAAATTGTTTATTTTGGGAGGGATTGCAAGAGAGTGGCCGTTATTTGATGGCCGACTGCGTCCAAATGTACTGCCATTACAGAGGCATGGTGGTGTCCATTGGCAAGAATAGAAAAGGAATACGAACGAGGCTCAGCCAACATATATGGAATGTTAGAAACAATGCTATCGATAACGGCATTGCAGTCCATTGCACGGAAAGGCAGCATGATGTTGAGTGGGGTAAATCGGTGACACTGATTAAATCTAACTCGATATGGGACAACCATTTAAGATGCCTTGAATCCATTGCGATTAAGATGCACGAAAACGGGCAGATCTCGCTTATGAATGTGCAAGGCCCATCATTTTCAAATATTCCAAACCTGACTGGGAAAGACTTGCGAGGGAAGCTCGAAGTTGAATGGAAGATTGCGTGTAAAGAACGGCCCGAGTGATACAGTGGGCAAGGGTGAACCAGTCGACTGAATATAGCAGACAGCGGCAGTTTCGAATTCGAACCGTGTATTGGACTGAAAAACGAAATGTAAACAGAGTTCAAACTTACCTTTAAGGTGACTGATGACGACTACAGTTAGTAGTTGAAAATGTGCAGTTAGTAGACTATCTTCGTTGTGAAAGTGTGACTTTCGTGTGACATTTTTCTGACTATCCTATTGCTTTAAATAATAGTTATAGTACCCCTGACGAACTGTATGGGATTTATCAGCCGATGGGCGATATCCCGAACATGGCCAATCCGCGAGAACTACGTCGAGATGACGTTCGAGGCGAAGCCGAGACGTCATCGAGACGTAGTTCGAGCGGATTGGCCACGTGAGGGATATCGCCCATCGGCTCATAAATCCCATACAGTTTGCCACGTGTTCTATAACTAATTTATCGTACGGTCTGTAACTATAAAAACGAAAAACAAAATTGGTGGGGTAATAAGCTGTGTTGTTTATGCAAACTTTGTGTCGTCACTTTGTTTTGCTGCAGTCAGATTTGCGGCCGATACCATTCGAGCGAGATGAGGGTGAGCGGGGGTAGGATATGTGTCTAGAGGGAGATTTTTTATTAATCGTATAGGAGAAACACGTTTTTTTTTCTTTTTTTTTCTTGGCGTACATCACACAAACTTCATCATGTAAAAATTATGTCGTAACGCCTTAGGTTCACGTAAGTGGTGTTTTAAAAATTTTTTTTAATCATGTCATTCACGTAATAAGTCGTCCTTCTTCAATTTGCATAATGTGCTTTCTGAACAGTTGGTTCTTCGTGTTTGTCATTTTCTGACGACATTTCATGGGAGTAGTATCATCCTACGTCTTTGATACCTTTTAATGGAAAACGGTGATTTCGACGACAGTGAAGGATTCAGAGGTAACGTACGTATTCCTGTAAACAGTTATGTGCTGAAGTGCGGGCAGGCAGTTAGAATGTTATGGGTGTATTTTTATTTCGGGGCGCCCCCCCCCCGGCAAGAGTGTAACCAGGGCTCGACTTAACCCCAAAATATTGATTAGCAAAACTGCGATGCAAAATGAAACTTTTATAGCAGATTCTGAATTTTGATTAGCAGTTTTTGTTTTATTTACATCTTAAAAACAAATAGGCCTAGGCATAACACATGTTTTTACTTTTTATTTTCTCAACAAACAGAACCTTCCAAAGCTCTCGTTGTGTTCATGGACAATTTTTTAAATTCTGTCTATTTTTTAATTTTAATTATATAATATTTTTGGGCAGCTACCATTATCATTCCTACAGCTTCAAGACATTTGTGGCAGTTTTACACAATCGTTGCAAATCGTTAGGGTTGTCACTGGGCCATGCATTGGACTAGTGGCACCGGGAAGAGCTCTCTTCCAAAACCCATTTTCTCCCACAGTCTCCCCTATGGTCGTTCCTGCTACATGGGCTAGGCCTATATCCACTCAATGCTGCTATTAAAACAGGGACGTCCCTGATTAAAACGACTGACTTTGACTGGTTTTTTTCGCGCTTAAACGAAACTCAAACCACATAAGTTAATCACTTGCTGTTTCCAATTATTGGTAAAAACAGCTGCTACGATTGCTGTTCTCATGCGGAGTAGCTAACATTTTGCGTCGCAGCTTTGCGACACAAAATAAAAATTGAATAGCAAAACAACAATAATGTATCGCAAAGTGCGATGCGATACTGCTTAAGTCGAACCCTGAGTGTAACGCTTAATTTTGAGGGATGAAAAATAATGTATAGTTCGTATGTTATTTCAGTTGGTGTTTCCGAAAGGCCGACGCAAGTTCACGTAATTACGTGAGGAGATGGGGGGGGGGGGG